>JANAVB010000809.1:110000-173727 GCA_029216955.1 Iris pallida
GTCCAGGTTGGTTGCGGGATTGGGGAGTTAAGTTTGGATTTCCAAACCCTAATTCATAACGCAACGTAACACAAAAAAGAGAGAGGAAGGAGGCACGAGTGCCATTACAACTTCGGGAGAGAAGACGGAGGATTGAAGGTCGTTTTTCGAAGAAGATCGTGTTCGGGTAATCTTTACTCGTCTTTCTCGCTCTTCGTAGCCTTGTAATCATTATTCTTACTTCTGAGTGTTGTGGGGATCCGATTTGGATCGGGAGGAGTTTGTAGAGGGTGTAATTCTTCTATTCCATTAGTGGAGGCTTCTCAGGGTTGGACTCCGATTGTCCCATGGTTTTTCCTGCAAGGGTTTTCTACGTCAAAAATTCTTTGTGTCTGCGTGGATTATTTTGTGTGTTTGTTTTTGGGTTCGTGTGTTGTATTGCTCGATCCTCTCGCAGGTACTCTTCGATTTGGGGAAAGGTTTCCGTATTTCTTTTCCAACAGAATGGTATCAGAGCCAGGTTCTGGAATACAGAAGGAGTGTCAGTAGTTGACAGAGAAACTAGAGAGGAGAGATAGACGCGAAGCCGGTGCGCATGGTGAACCTGAACGGCACAAACTATCATTATTGGCGGAGCAAGTTAAAAGATTTGCTGTTTGTCAAGAAGCTGCATCTACCCGTGTTTGCATCCGAGAAGCCCAGTGATAAATCCAAGGACTGGACATTCGAGCATATACAAGTGTGTAGGTACATACGGCAGTTTATGGACGAGAACGTGTACAACCACGTTGCCAATATTGAGCACGCGAAGACGTTGTGGGATAAGCTGGAATCCTTGTATACGAAGAAGACCGGGGTAAACAAATTGTTCCTGATCCGAACGATGATGGGTCTGCGATACAAGGATGGGGCGTCTATTTTGGACCACTTGAGTGAGTTCCAGGGTGTGGTTGACCAGCTATCTTCTATGGGAGTCAAGTTTGACGACGAAGTTCAGGGACTGTGGCTGCTGTCTACTTTGCCAGACTCGTGGGAGACCGTACAAGTATCTATGATCGCTTCTGCTCCAGAGGGCATGGTCAGTCTGGAGTTTGCCAAGAGCGGGGTGTTGAATGAAGAGATACGGAGACGTTCTCATGGCACTTCATCCACATCCCACCACTCAGAGGCAGTTGTTTCAGAGAGCCGCAGAAGGGGCAAAAACAGGGATCCAGGTGGTGGCAGAGACAAGAGCAGGGGGAAGTCCAAGGATCGTTACGAGGACTCAGAGTGTTACCATTGTGGTAAGAAGGGCCACATCAAGCGGAATTATTTTGCTTGGAAGAGAGAGAGAAGAATGGCGACAAGGAAAAGCAAGAAGAGAACACTACAGCGGCGGCCTCGATATATGGAGGCGATGTGATCGTCGTGGGTGATGAGGTCATTACTAACCTCGTCTGCGATGACAATTCTTGGCTGGTGGACTCAGGGGCTTCAGCACATGTATCTCACAACAGGGTACTGTTTGCCACTTACACTATAGGCGACTGTGGAGTGTTGAAGATGGGCAACGGAGATGTGTCGAAGGCGGTTGCCGTTGGAAATGTGCATTTGAGAACGAAGACGGGTGCGGTTCTTGTTCTCAAGGATGTTCGTCATGTCCCTGATATCCGTTTCAACCTGGTGTCGGTTGGAAGGTTGGATGACGAGGGATTCTTCAGTCTCTTCGGGAACAGTCAGTGGAAGCTTTCCAGGGGTTCGATGGTGATTGCCAGAGGAAGCAAGAAGACCGGTCTCTACTATATGGAGGGGAGCGCACAGGGGGCACAGGAGGTGAACGCAGTCAGTGATGCGTCTACCGAGTTGTGGCACAGGCGGCTCGGCCATATCAGCGAGAAGGGAATGAGCTACTTGGTGAACAGGAAGGTGATTCCGGGGCTCAAGTCTACAAAGTTGGAGAATTGCACGCACTGTTTAGCTGGGAAGCAAAATAGGGTGTCTTTCCAAAGTCACCCAAGTTCGAGGAAGCCGACGTTGCTCGAGTTGATTCACTCGGATGTCTGCGGTCCTATAAAGATAAAATCTCTTGGTGGTGCTTCTTACTTTGTAACCTTTATTGATGACTGTTCCAGGAAGGTTTGGGTCTATGCCTTAAAGACCAAGGATCAGGTGCTGCCTACTTTCAAGGAGTTTCAGGCCTTTGTTGAAAGGGAGACGGGCAAGAAGTTGTTGTGTGTTCGGTCCGACAACGGCGGCGAATACATCGGTCCCTTTGATGCGTATTGCAGAGAGCAAGGGATAAGACACCAGAAGACTCCGCCTAAGATACCTCAGCTCAATGGTGTAGCGGAGCGCATGAACAGGACACTGATGGAGAGGGTGCGGTGTTTGATGTCAGAAGCAAATTTGCCGGGCAGTTATTGGGGTGAGGCTCTTCTCACAGCTGCTTATGTTATTAATTTGTCTCCTAGTGCTCCTTTGCAGGGTGATGTGCCTGACAAAGTATGGTACGGTAAAGAGCCGTCATACAATCACCTGCGAGTGTTTGGCTGTAAGGCCTTCGTGCATGTACCGAAGGACGAGAGGACCAAACTTGAGCCGAAGACGAGGCGATGCGTCTTTGTCGGCTACGGTCGGGATGAGTTTGGCTATAGACTCTACGACCCGGTAGAAATAAAGCTCTACAGAAATAGGGACGTGGTATTCATCGAGGATCAGACCATAACCAACACTCAGGATTTCGAGATGCCTTCTGAGGCTGAGGAATTGCCTGAGTTAGAGTCATTTCGCTTCGAGCAGTTTCCAGTGGACATCGCAGAGGATCCAGTTATGGGGGAGCCAGTACATGGAGTAGCTCCCAACCTTGATCATCAGCCTGCTAATGGTGGTCAGGGTGTCCCTTAGGAGGATGAGCATGGCGGGGAGACAGTTCCTGAAGGGGAGGAGGCTGTCGGTATACAGCCAGCACCAGTGGCTCCACTGAGGAGGAGTGACAGGGATCGTCGACCATCTACGAGATACTCACCAGATGAGTATGTGCTATTGACTGACAGGGGAGAGCCCGAAAGTTTTACAGAGGCTATGGAAGACGAACACAGGCAGGAGTGGATGGAGGCTATGCAGGAGGAGATGAGTTCCTTGCACACCAATTCCACTTATGATCTGGTACGGTTGCCAAAGGGCAAGAAGGCTTTGAAGAATCGATGGGAGTTCAGAGTGAAGCAGACGGATGATGCTACTCGCCCTCGATACAAAGCGAGGCTGGTAGTTAAAGGCTACGGTCAGCGGAAAGGCGTAGATTATGATGAGATCTTTTCGTCTGTCGTCAAGCATTCGTCTATTCGGGTGGTGCTAGCATTAGCAGCCAGTCTCGACTTGGAGGTCGAGCAGATGGATGTGAAGATGGCATTCCTCCACGGTGATCTTGAGGAGGAGTTGTACATGGAGCAGCCGGAGGAATTCTGTGAGAAGGGCAAGTCACATTTGGTCTGCCGGTTGAGGAAGAGCTTGTATGGTCTGAAGCAGGCTCCGAGGCAGTGGTACAGAAAGTTCGAGTCGTTTATGGGGGAGCATGGTTATACACGGATGACGTCGGATCACTATGTATTTATGAGATATTTTGCCGATGATGATTTCATCATTTTATTGCTCTATGTTGATGATATGCTATTAGTGGGTCGGAATGCCACTAGGATAGCGGAGCTGAAGCGCCAATTGGGTGCGGCCTTCTCTATGAAGGATTTGGGCGCAGCGAAAACTATTCTTGGGATGGAGATCAGCCGAAAGAGAGAGTCCAATCTGCTACACTTGTCCCAAATGAAGTACATTCACTGGGTACTTCAGCGTTTCGGGATGGACGGGTCGAAGAAAGTGAGTTGCCCCCTTGCGGCTCACTTTAAGCTCACTGAGGAGCAGTATCGATCTACCGAGGACAAAAAGGAAGATATGGAGCGGGTTCAATATGCCTCAGCTGTGGGGAGCCTTATGTATGCTATGGTATGTACGAGGCTAGATATTACTCATGCAGTTGGTACGGTTAGCAGGTATCTTTCAAATCCTGGAAGGGTACATTGGAGTGCGGTCAAGTGGATTCTACGATATCTTCAGGGCACTGCTGGTTGGAGACTTTCCTTTGGTGGTGACGAGCCGAAGCTGGTTGGGTATACCGACGCTGATATGGTTGGAGATGTAGACACGAGGCGATCGACTTCGGGCTACGTGATGATGTTTGCGGGAGGAGCGGTGTCGTGGCAGTCGCGGTTGCAGAAGTGTGTTGCCTTGTCAACGACAAAGGCATAGTACATTGCAGCGATGGAGGTTTGCAAGGAGTTGCTGTGGATGAAGAAGCTGCTGCAGGAAATGGGACTGAAGCAAGAGCAGTATACTTTGCTTTGCGACAGTCAGAGTGCTATTCACCTTGTGAAGAATCAGACGTTTCATAGCCGGTCCAAACACATCGAGACTCGATATAATTGGATACAGGATGTGGTTGAGAAGAAGGACGCGGAGCTTGAGAAGGTTCATACAGATGACAATGGAGCTGATATGTTCACGAAGATTCTACCAAGGGGGAAGTTTGAGTACTGCAAGCAGGTCGTCGGGATGACGACATCCTCCCTATAGTTGTGAAGGGGGAGATTTGTTAGAGTGGGTGGGGTTCCCAACCTTTGTGGAGAAGACCCCGGAGTGCGACGAGCGCCGTTCGTGTGTCGAAGAAGCTCGGGGAGGAAGCGGGGGTGCTGATGGAGTTACAGGGAGCTGCTGAAAGCAGGGGGGCCGAGTTCGGGCCGAACTCTGCCTCAGGAAGAGTTCTGGCCGAACTCTGCCTCCCCATTCCAGAATTGGGTCGGCCAGTGCTGGTTGCCCGACATAGAGTTCTGGCCGAACTCTGTGTCGTCGGGGGCTGAAGCAGATTTTAGGGTGACTTTTCACCACTGGATCTAATCCAACGGTCCAGGTTGGTTGCGGGATTGGAGAGTTAAGTTTGGATTTCCAAACCCTAATTCATAACGCAACGTAACACAAGAAAGAGAGAGAAAGGAGGCAAGAGTACCATTACAACTTCGGGAGAGAAGACGGAGGATTGAAGGTCGTTTTTCGAAGGAGATCGTGTTCGGGTAATCTTTACTCGTCTTTCTCGCTCTTCGTAGCCTTGTAATCATTGTTCTTACTTATGAGTGTTGTGGGGATCCGATTTGGATTGGGAGGAGTTTGTAGAGGGTGTAATTCTTCTATTCCATTAATGGAGGCTTCTCAGGGTTGGACTCCGATCGTCCCGTGGTTTTTTCTGCAAGGGTTTTCCACATCAAAAATTCTCTGTGTCTGCGTGGATTGTTTTGTGTGTTTGTTTTTGGGTTCGTGCGTTGTATTGCTCGGTCCTCTCGCAGGTACTCTTCGGTTTGGGGAAAGATTTTCGCATTTCTTTCCCAACATAGTAGTATCAGAGCCAGGTTCTGGAATTCAGAAGGAGTGTATGTAGTTGACAGAAAAACTAGAGAGGAGAGATGGACGTGAAGCCGGGGCGCATGGTGAACCTGAACGGCACAAACTATCATTATTGGTGGAGCAAGATAAAAGATTTGTTGTTTGTCAAGAAGCTGCATCTACCCGTGTTTGCATCCGAGAAGCCCAGTGATAAATTCGAGGAGGACTGGACATTCGAGCATATACAAGTGTGTGGGTACATACGGTAGTTTGTGGACGAGAATGTGTACAACCACGTTGCCAATATTGAGCACACGAAGACGTTGTGGGATAAGCTGGAATCCTTGTATACGAAGAAGACCGGGGTAAACAAATTGTTTCTGATCCAAACGACGATGGGTCTGCGATACAAGGATGGGGCATCTATTTCGGACCACTTGAGTGAGTTCCAGGGCGTGGTTGACCAGCTATCTTCTATGGGAGTCAAGTTTGACGACGAAGTTCAGGGACTGTGGCTGTTGTGTACTTTGCCAGACTCGTGGGAGACCGTACGAGTATCTATGATCGCTTCTGCTCCAGAGGGCGTGGTCAGTCTGGAGTTTGCCAAAAGGGGGTGTTGAATGAAGAGATGCGGAGACGTTCTCAGGACACTTCATCCACATCCCACCACTCAGAGGTACTTGTTTCAGAGAGCCACGGAAGGGGCAAAAGCAGGGGTCCAGGTGGTGGCAGAGACAAGAGCAGGGGGAAGTCCAAGGGTTGTTACGAGGACTCAGAGTGTTACCATTGTGGTAAGAAGGGCCACATCAAGCGAAATTGTTTCGCTTAGAAGAGCGAGAAGAAGGACGACAAGGAGAAGCAAGAAGAGAACACTACAGCGGTGGCCTCGATGCATGGAGGCGATATGATTATCGTGGGTGATGAGGTCATTACTAACCTCGCCTGCGATGACAATTCTTGGCTGGTGGACTCAGGGGCTTCAGCACATGTATCTCACAACAGGGCACTGTTTACCACTTACACTACAGGCGACTGTGGAGTGTTGAAGATGGGCAACGGAGATGTGTTGAAGGCGGTTGCCGTTGGAAATGTGCATTTGAGAACGAAGACGGGTACGGTTCTTGTTCTCAAGGATGTTCATCATGTCCCTGATATCCGTTTCAACCTGGTGTCAGTTGGAAGGTTGGATGACGAGGGATTCTTCAGTCTCTTCGGGAACAGTCAGTGGAAGCTTTCTAGGGGTTCGATGGTGATTGCCAAAGGAAGTAAGAAGTCCGGTCTCTACTATATGGAGGGGAGCGCACAGGGGGCATAGGAGGTGAATGCAGTCAGTGATGCGTCTACCGAGTTGTGGCACAGGCGGCTCGGCCATATCAGCGAGAAGGGAATGAGCTACTTGGTGAACAGGAAGGTGATTTCGGGGCTCAAGTCTACAAAGTTGGAGAATTGCACGCACTGTTTAGCTGGGAAGCAAAATAGGGTGTCTTTCCAAAGTCACCCAAGTTCGAGGAAGCCGGCGTTGCTCGAGTTGATTCACTCGGATGTCTGCGGTACTATGAAGGTAAAATCTCTTGGTGGTGCTTCTTACTTTGTAACCTTTATTGATGACTGTTCCAGGAAGGTTTGGGTCTATGCCTTAAAGACCAAGGATCAGGTGCTGCCTACTTTCAAGGAGTTTCATGCCTCTGTTGAAAGGGAGACGGGCAAGAAGTTGTTGTGTGTTCGGTCCGACAATGGCGGAGAATACATCGGTCTCTTTGATGCGTATTGCAGAGAGCAAGGGACACGACACCAGAAGACTCCTCCCAAGACACCTCAGCTCAATGGTATAGCAGAGCGCATGAACATGATACTGATGGAGAGGGTACGGTGTTTGCTGTCAGAAGCAAATTTGCCAGACAGTTATTGGGGTGAGGCTCTTCTCACAGCTGCTTATGTTATTAATTTGTCTCCCAGTGCTCCTTTACAGGGTGATGTGCCTGACAAAGTATGGTACGGCAAAGAGCTGTCATACAATCACCTGTGAGTGTTTGGCTGTAAGGCCTTCGTGCATGTACCGAAGGACGAGAGGACCAATCTTGAGCCGAAGACGAGGCGATGCGTCTTTGTCGGCTATGGTCGGGATGAGTTTGGCTATAGACTCTACGACCCGGTAGAAATAAAGCTCTACAGAAGTAGGGACGTAGTATTCGTCGAGGATCAGACCATGACCAACACTCAGGATTCCGAGATGCCTTCTGAGGCTGAGGAATTGCCTGAGTTAGAGTCATTTCGCTTCGAGCAGTTTCCAGAGGACATCACAGAGGATCCAGTTATGGGGGAGCCAGTACATGGAGTAGCTTCCAACCTTGATCATCAGCCTGCTGATGGTGGTCAGGGTGTCCCTCAGGAGGATGAGCATGCCGGAGAGGCAGTTCCTGAAGGAGAGGAGGCTGTCGGTATACAGCCAGCACCAGTGGCTCCACTGAGAAGGAGTGACAGGGATCGTCGACCATCTACGAGATACTCACCAGATGAGTATGTGCTATTGACTGACGGAGGAGAGCCCAAAAGTTTTGCAGAGGCTATGGAAGACGAACACAGGCATGAGTGGATGGAGGCTATGCAGGAGGAGATGAGTTCCTTGCACACCAATTCCACTTATGATCTGGTGCGGTTGCCAAAGGGCAAGAAGGCTTTGAAGAATCGATGGGTGTTCAGAGTGAAGCAGACGGATGATGCTACTCGCCCTCGATACAAAGCGAGGCTGGTAGTTAAAGGCTACGGTCAGCGAAAAGGCATGGATTATGATGAGATCTTTTCGCCTGCCGTCAAACATTCGTCTATTCGGGTGGTGCTAGCATTAGCAGCCAGTCTCGACTTGGAGGTCGAGCAGATGGATGTGAAGACGGCATTCCTCCACGGTGATCTTGAGGAGGAGTTGTACATGGAGCAGTCGGAGGGATTCTGTGAGAAGGGCAAGTCACATTTGGTCTGCCGGTTGAGGAAGAGCTTGTATGGTCTGAAGCAGGCTCCGAGGCAGTGGTACAGGAAGTTTGAGTCGTTTATGGGGGAGCATGGTTATGCACGGACGACGTCGGATCACTGTATATTTGTGAGATATTTTGCCGATGATGATTTCATCATTTTATTGCTCTATGTTGATGATATGCTATTAGTGGGTCGGAATGCCATTAGGATAGCGGAGCTGAAGCACCAATTGGGTGCGGCCTTCTCTATGAAGGATTTGGGCGCAACGAAGACTATTCTTGGGATGGAGATCAGCCGAGAGAGAGAGTCCAATCTGCTACACTTGTTCCAAACGAAGTACATTCACCGGGTACTTCAGCGTTTCGGGATGGACGGGTCGAAGAAAGTGAGTTGTCCCCTTGCGGCTCACTTTAAGCTCACTGAGGAGTAGTGTCCATCTACCGAGCACGAAAAGGAAGATATGGAGCGGGTTCCATATGCCTCAGCTGTGGGGAGCCTTATGTATGCTATGGTGTGTACGAGGCCAGATATTGCTCATGCAGTTGGTACGGTTAGCAGGTATCTTTCAAATCCTGGAAGGGTACATTGGAGTGCGGTCAAGTGGATTCTACGATATCTTCAGGGCACTGCTGGTTGGAGACTTTCCTTTGGTGGTGACGAGCCGAAGCTGGTTGTGTATACCGACGCTGATATGGCTGGAGATGTAGACACGAGGCGATCGACTTCGGGCTACGTGATGATGTTTGCGGAAGGAGCGGTGTCGTGGCAGTCGCGGTTGTAGAAGTGTGTTGCCTTGTCAACGACAGAGTCAGAGTATAATGCAGCGACGGAGGCTTGCAAGGAGTTGTTGTAGATGAAGAAGCTGCTGCAGGAAATAGGACTGAAGCAAGAGCAGTATACTTTGCTTTGCGACAGTCAGAGTGCTATTCACCTTGTGAAGAATCAGACGTTTCATAGCCGGTCCAAACACATCGAGACTCGATATCATTGGATACGGGATATGGTTGAGAAGAAGGACGCGGAGCTTGAGAAGGTTCATACAGATGACAACGGAGCTGATATGTTCACGAAGATTCTACCAAGGGAAAAGTTTGAGTACTGCAGGCAGGTCGTCGGGATGACGACATCCTCCCCATAGTTGTGAAGGGAGAGATTTGTTAGAGTGGGTGGGGTTCCCAACCTATGTGGAGAAGACCCCGGTGTGCGACGAGCGCCGTTCGTGTGTCGAAGAAGCTCGGGGAGGAAGCGGGGCTGCTGATGGAGCTACAGGGAGCTGCTGGAAGAAGGGGAGCCGAGTTCGGGCCGAACTCTGCCCCAGGCAGAGTTCTGGCCGAACTCTGCCTCCCCATTCCAGAATTGGGTCGGCCAGTACAGGTTGTCCGACAAAGAGTTCTGGTCGAACTATGTGTCGTCGGGGGCTGAAGCGAATTTTAGGGTGACTTTTCACCACTGGATCTAATCCAACGGTCCAGGTTGGTTGCGGAATTGGGGAGTTAAGTTGGGATTTCCAAACCCTAATTCATAACGCAACGTAACACAAGAAAGAGAGAGAAAGGAGGCAAGAGTGCCATTACAACTTCGGGAGAGAAGACGGAGGATTGAAGGTCATTTTTCGAAGGAGATCGTGTTCGGGTAATCTTTACTCGTCTTTCTTGCTCTTCGTAGCCTTGTAATTATTGTTCTTACTTCTGAGTGTTGTGGGGATCCGATTTGGATCGGAAGGAGTTTGTAGAGGGTGTAATTCTTCTATTCCATTAGTGGAGGCTTCTCAGGGTTGGACTCCGATCGTCCCGTGGTTTTTCCCGTAAGGGTTTTCCACGTCAAAAATTCTCTGTGTCTGCGTGGATTGTTTTGTGTGTTTGTTTTTGGGTTCGTGCGTTGTATTGCTCGGTCCTCTCGCAGGTACTCTTCGGTTTGGGAAAAGGTTTTCGCGTTTCTTTCCCAATACTTTGCTCTTCGAAAATGATCTTGGGGAGGAGATCGGACATCCGATTGGCGACGATCTTGGATATGATCTTGTTGGTGAAGGTACAGAGGCTGATCGGACGGAAGTCTTTAAAGGTTTCCGAATTGTCTTTCTTGGGGATAAGGATGATGTTGGCGCAGGAAATCGAATTGGGATATCTGGCCCGTTGGAGAAGGGCAATAGTGGCTTCAACTAAGTCTGTTTTAATGGTGTCCCAGCAAGCTCTGAGAAAGACCCCGTTGAAACCGTCCGGCCCCGAGGCACTGTGCTCATTAATGGACCAGATCGCAGCTTTGACCTCCTCATATATATATATATATATATATATATATATATATATATATATATATATATATATATATATATGCAAATGACCTCTAGCCTAGTGGTTAAGAGAGATGCATGCGGCCCGAGTGGTCAGGAGATCGATTCCCGGTGGGAGCGTTCGCCACAATTACCTTCTTTCAATATATATATATATATATATATATATATTATATTATATTATATGTGTGTGTGTGTCTATATATATATATATATATATATATGTGTGTGTGTGTGTGTGTGTGTACATGTGTGTGTGTGTGTGTGTGTGTGTGTGTACATGTGTGTGTGTATGTGTGTGTGTGTGTGTGTGTATATATATATATGTGTGTGTGTGTGTGTGTGTGTGTGTGTGTGTGTACATGTGTGTGTGTGTGTGTCATATGTGTGTCCCTGCGTTAATTGTTAGGATTCATAGGACAGTAATCTAAATACATAATATGTACCACCATATTCTTTCCTGCAAGCCCAAGACATTATTAACTATGCACTTGGTCTATATGAAGGTCCCTAATGGATGCACGCCATCTTGGAGTAGTACCTGGTAAAATAGTACCATTCACGTTCATGTAGCTAGCCTCACTGAAGGTCCCAAAATACCTATGCTAGTACGTCAACACTTATTCCTAATGTTTTCCCTAGGTTGACCCAGTCCCGATGTCCGACGTCCGTTCAAGGAACCAAACATTGTGTACAAGTTGTCCATAACCATGTAATATACATGAACAATTTAATAGCAAAACATACGCATGGTACAAAAACTGAAATAACTATATAAATTTCTACTCAACGTTATATCCAATACAACCGACTATCTCATAGCCCCAAGCCATATCCATACCGTCCATGGCACCAATCCACATACATACCATTCCATGTTTGTCTGTAAATCTATATTACAATTTGCATGATAACATAAAAAAATAGATGATATTCCATGTATCTGAACAACAATACCATATTTCATATCTATAACAATAATATTACACTCAACATGATAACGTAACTACAATAGTACAAAAATCCATGTATCAGAACAGCAATACCATATTTCATATCTATAACAATAAGGTGATATTCCATGTTCTACATAACAAGTTGACAACAATCCTATTAGTCTCTTTTATTTTGGTTCTTTTATTAGCATGTAACAAACTCATAGAATAACAACAAAGACAAGCAAAATCAATTTTATTAAGTGTGAAGGTAAAGGAAAGAAGGATCAAACCATCTACTTATGATGAACATCTTAACTGCCCCGATTGAGCAAATATTGAACGAATCCTCCGCATAAAACTAAGCCCAACCAAGCCCTTTGATCCAATAAACCAGAACAATGCACCGCGTAGAACGAGATATTACAGACGCGACACATGGAACGTGTTCCCATATTTGATGCTCTTTATCGTTGCTACTCTTATTTCAGATAATACATCATCTTCAAACTTCAGAGACAGAAGTAGTTCGCTTTAGAGTTGCCATTTGTTGAATTAGTTGTATTCAACAGTTTCATTATGTTACGTACCATTCTCAAAGGAGGTGTGATTGATGCATGAGGTAGCCAGCTAATACGACTTTCGGAGGGTTCCCAATCTAATAGTCCCACCAAAGCGTTACTATATTGTACTAAAGTGAACTCCAGTTCGTAAACATATATCACAGGTATGTGTTATGCAGTTGAGGACACGATCGTATGTATGAGTTGTCAGACTAGAGGGATATACGACGAACAAGTAGATCTCCTCGTAGGCAGTAACGAGCAACAAGGGGTAACGACCAAAAGAGTACTCAATCCGAGTTGCTTGTGGACAACGAGTAAATGGATCCTTCAAAAAAGCTCAAGCGTCTAGTAACTGTTCGATCTCCATCTAATGTTATTATTCAAGTCGTGTCCACAAGATGCCCAATTAAGGCCTAGTCTATCAAGGCCTAGTCTAGCAATACTCCATGTAAAGTCCACGAATCTAATATATGATAGAGTCGAGAATCCTGCGCGCTATATCTAATAACCAATCCCTATAACTGATACATGTCCCAATCATAGAGAGGTCTTGTCCTAGCATGGATGCAATATAACATGTCTTAGACTAAGTCCGTTTCAATGGATACAACAAGATAACATAGTATCTTAACCCACATGCATTAACCATGTGATTGCTATCTAGGGCTAGTATCGGTCCCAACGTCACCAATGGTTGATTACATCGAGTTTGACTCAACCTTCAGGTATTGATCTTCTAATCATAAGCAATATATATATATATATATATATATATATATATATATATATATATATATATATATATATATATATAGTGTCGGACATGAAAGAATACCAATAGCACATAAACAATATGGGAATATCCACGCGTGTATTAATTCAAAAGTAACTCCTGCACGACGTCCAATTCCAAAATACAGACGCCGGAGTCAAATTAAGGCCGACACGTGGGTCCTACAAGATACAAAAATGAACTAAGTTTCACAATGCCAAATGGAAATGTCAAAAGGCATTCAACACAATAACGGCAATATAATCTCACGAAACTTACAAATTCGAAGGCCAGATTGATGTTGCTCGCCAAAATTTGGCCAAAAAGGCGCTTCCCGATAAAGGAAGCCGTAACTCGACACAAACTTCATCATAGGACAAACACGGTGCTGCAAATCCAAGGGTACAAGTTTCATGACCAGCGGACGACCGAACGCTATGTAACGAGTCTATGTCGACATGGTTGAATATAGTGATCAGAGGCAGATAGGACATGTTCTTCGCAACCGCTCGACGAAATCATAATCAGTCAATTCGCGTATGTTGAGAATCACATTACACAAATTTCAGAGTGATCAGTTTGTGCCAACTTACGGCGGAAGCTTAGAGCATCTCCAACCCTATTGTGAGTTTGAAAAAAATGGTTGCCACATAGGAATGACAACCATTTTTTTCAAAAGTACTTCTCCAATGCAAATGTGAAATAAAGTGTGGAGTTGACATGGCAATGACATGGCAAAGACAATGTGAAGTTGGTTGTCTAGATCTAGACAATGCACTTCACAATGTCTTTATGTCCACATCATCATTTGTGAATAAAAATATTTATAAAAAAGTTGAAGAAGTGGAGGAGTTGCCTTGGAAGTTGGAAAAAATACTTTTTATTGTCTCTTCAATACTTTTGCATTGGAGAGAGTTTTTCTATCTCATTGTCTTTTGAGATATAATTTTGCCACATAAACAAGACATTGTCTTGTGGCTCATGCCACATAGGAGCCACCTAAGACTCACAACACTTAACAAGACAATAGGGTTGGAGATGCTCTTAGTATGATGCAGAGTCAACGAGTTATAACTCTGAAAAATAAAATAATAGCCTCTGTCATCAGTAGGAGCATAGGTCAGGGGCTGTCGGGGATCAATTTGGATGGTCCGCCAGGTTGGGGGTTGCTGGGTATGAGCTCGACATGGGTGCTGAATGGGCAGGGAGCGACTTGACACAGCGGCCCGCTATAAAAGGTGGAAAAGGTGTCTTGTGCGCGCGCGGCTCATGGTTGTCGTTGGTGGTGATTGCGAGGAGCAGGGATGGAGCAGGTTGCTGCTGTTGTGTCGAGGAGACGGGGTGGTCAGCTGCGCTCGACCGGGTTGCTGTGAGTAGTACGTACGCGGATGATGGATGGATAGATGAATGGATGGAGGGACTGCTGAAGAGATGGACAGTTGTCGAGGCTGTTTGTGAGGGGACTCTGTTTGCGAGGGTTCTCTACATAGGGGTGAAGAATGGTGCCAGATGATCGAGCTGTGGACGAGGAGGTGGAACAGGGCAGGTCATTTAAGAACTAGTAGGGAAATAATTAAGAGTATGTTAATTGGTTTGAATAGTGGGAGTTAGGAATTGGAATGGTTAGGGGAAATAGGATGGTTAGATGCTGATATAATTTGAAGGGGGTGAGCTGGTAAACACAAATAAAAGAAAGAAAAGAAATACAATTAAATATAAATATAAATTTACAACTCATTTAACTAATTAACAATTTATTTAAAATGTATTACTAAATTAATATAGACAATCTAAATTCCAATTGAATTTGAGATACTATATAAGAATTTCATAATACTGGTTAGAAAAATCAGGGTGTTTAGACAATAGCTGCAGGAAAACTGGTTCTACTTTTCACTATTGGGAAGCAAATTTGGTCTCAGGATGTTGAGTCAGTTGGAAACTGTTGGTGCTTTCTTTACATGGAGAGAGGTTGCTCTCAACATGCCTTGTGAATTTTAGTCCCACATCGAAAATGCACCATGAGTTATCTCAACATATATACTTGGGTGTATTGTTAAGAGATGCACATGGGGTGGTGACCCTAAGGAGGGAACCATGTGGGTGATTTTACAAGGAGGTAAGTATAAGGCTCCAAGGATTAAGCATTAATGCTTTTGTCATTCTCTTGGATTAAATTCCACTTGGAGCTAAGCCCCAACGAGACTTAGCGACTCGGACTCGGACTCGGGCTCATGAGGCGTAATGTGGCGTTTTGTTGGCGCACTTTGCACTTAGCACGTCAGCAGTCATGCGGTCTTTATGCGGCTCATGCGGCCATGCGGCTCATGCGGCACATGCGGCACATACGGCACATGCGCGCGGTCCATGCGGCTCATGCGGCCATTAGGCTCATGCGGCCAGGCTGCTGCTGCTGCCGCATGAAGGGATCCGCTGACTGTGCAGATTACAAATCAGTTATGGAAAGGCTGAATTAATGTAATTAAATCAGATCCTATCTTTGTGGGATTTGAATTTATTCAGATCCTATCTTTGTGGGATTTGAATTAATTTCGTGGGATTTGAATTAAATCTCGTTGCTATCATTTGGGATTTGATTCAATCTTTCCATAACTGAAGAGGCGGTTAGGGTTTCCACCCTCTCTCTATAAATACTCTCTTCTGGCCTCCTTTGTGACTACTACGAAAAATACAAGTCAGAAAAGAGAGAAAGAGAGGGAGTTGCTGCCGCCATTGCAAGTCCATCCGAGGAGTCAGAACAGAGGTGACATCGAGCGTTCCACAAGTTCTTCAAACTTGCTAGTTCCTGGAAGCAGATCGTGTGGGGCGAATCTTGCTTTGAGCAACGGTGTTTTGACACCCCAGCATTGTTCTTCTTCTCATCTCTCTAGATTATTGTAACTTGTTCTGTCCTAATTGTAACACGTTTGCAAGGAAGAACAAGAGATCTTCTCTTTGCTATTTTTCTCCTTCATATTGTAATTTGGCTATTTAGTTTTATTCGTAGATCTTGAGTTTGATCATCACAAAGTTTTGTGTGACATCTCAGATCTCGATTGCATTAGTTTTCATCTTTGTTCAAGCCCCCGGGACTAACAATCTCAAAGCAAGATCCGTATAGATGGAAAACATTAATGCTTCGCTCCTCCAATCGGACTTCTGCAAGTTGAAAAAGTTCGATGGAGAGCACTATCAAGTCTGGAAGAGAAAGGTGTACCTAACTCTTCAACTGAAAGATGTTGATCATGTTCTGTTGGAGGAAGAACCCTCTGTTCCAGACACTGGATCTACTGCCGCCATCAACGCGGCTGCCAAACTCCAGGCCAAGTGGAGAAGGGAAAATTTGTATGAAGAAGACAAGAACAGGAGCAAAATGTTTGTGGTTGAAAAATATCACAAATTGCTCTTTGAGGACGAAAAGTCCATGTTACCACAGGTAAAAGAATTTCTGAAGCTGCGTCAGAAACTGGAAGACGAAGAGATGCCCCTTCCCGACAAGTTTGTCGTCGGAGGGATCGTCTCAAAACTTCCTGCTGGATGGAGTACCTTCTATGCAAGGATGCACAGAAAGAAGCTAGACATTAGCTTGGGAGATCTACTTCAAGAGATCCATGTTGAGGACGAGATGTGTTCTCAACAGAAGGTGGACACTCTGTCCAAACAGTTGGCTAAAGCCAATCTGGTGCAAACGAGGGATCCCAAGGGGAAGCAGGTGGCTTCTCATCCCAAGAAGAAGGACTTCACTAATCTGAAAGTGAAGGGTCCTTCTTTCAAGCAACAGAAGACTAAGTCCCACGTGACTTGTTATAATTGTGGCAAGAAAGGCCACTACAAGAGTGAATGCAGATCTAAGCCTAAACAATCAGAGAAAGGTGAGCCTAATAAGGTTTCATTGGTTTCTAACGTTGTTGCTATGATCGGACAGGTCACAACTGTGGGGGTTGACTCTGACTGGTGGATAGACACTGGTGCGACTTGCCATGTCTGTTCCGACAAGGAATGGTTCGTCACGTACCAGCCGACATCTGAGAAAGTTGTCATGGCGAACCAGGCCCAAGCTGAAGTACTGGGGATTGGGACTGTGGAGCTGAAACTCACTTCTGGGAACACTCTGACGCTTCAAGGAGTGAAGCATGTTCCTGCGATTGCCAAGAACCTAATCTCTGGGAGCCTGCTCTGCAACGCAGGCTTGAGGATGGACATCAACGCTGGTCAGATGGTTATGTCCAAGAAAGGAACATACTTCGGGAAGGCTTATCAAACCGAAGGAATGTTTAAAATTCAGCTTGTCAACCAGTTTGATGACATTAATGTAGTTGCATTTTCTGATTATTCTCTTGAGTTGTGGCATAAGAGACTAGGACATGTTCATAGTAAAAGAATCAAAAAAATGTCTAGTCTAGGACTTATCTCCAAATGTGGGGGTAAGGTGGAGAAGTGTGAAGTGTGTGCTCAGACGAAGATCACAAGGAAACTCTTTCATCGGGTCAATCGAAGCACAGATCTTCTGGAGTTGGTGCACTCCGATATCTGTGACTTCAAACATTTCTCCACGAAGGCCGGGATGAAGTATTTCATAACCTTCATCGACGACTTCTCAAAATACGCGTTCGTCTACTTGCTCAAGTCCAAAGACGAAGCTTTCGAGAAGTTCAGAGAGTTTAGGGCCGAGGCTGAACGGCAGACTGGACAACAACTCAAGAGGCTGAGAAGTGATCGAGGTGGGGAGTACAGGTCTCATGAATTCGCATCATTCTACAAAGAACATGGAATCATATGCGAGACTACTGCTCCATATTCTCCTCAATCCAACGGAGTAGCAGAGAGGAAGAACCGGACATTAACAGAAATGATGAATTCTATGCTGCTCACTGCAGGTCTTCCAAAATGCTACTGGGGAGAAGCTGCATTAACGGCCACTTTCATTCTGAATAGAGTGCCATATGCAACTTCGGACGTAACTCCTCATGAACTCTGGTTCAAAGTCAGACCCAACGTGAATGTCATTCGAGTGTGGGGGTGTCTGGCGTATGTGAAGCTTCCAGATCTGAAGATTCAGAAGCTGGGGACAAGGACTACGAAGGCTATCTTCTTGGGGTATGCCGAGAAGAGTGTTGCTCGGAGATTTCTTGATATTGAATCAAATCATATTATCGAATCTCGCGATGCTGAATACTTTGAAGACAAGTTCGCAAAAGACAAAAACATTGTTCTTTCGGACATTCCGGAAAATGATGTAGGTACAAATGAGACTGAAATCTCATATGAGCCAGTAGTCCAAGAAGAAGCTGTTGTTGATGAAACAACTCTTGTACCAGAACTCGCAGAGCCGTCAGCTAAGCGAGCGAGGAGACCGAAAGACTTTGGAGATGACTTTGTCACCTATCACGTGGAAGCAGATCCGCTTACCTATGATGAGGCGATGAAGACCAGAGATGCTATCTTCTGGAAGGAGGCAGTGAATGACTAGTTTGACTCTATCACCTCCAATAACACATGGGTGTTGGTAGATCTACCTGAAGGAGAAAAGCCTATTGGATGTAAATGGATCTTCAAGAAGAAGATGAAGGCAGATGGAACTATTGACAAGTTCAAGGCCAGGCTGGTCGCCAAGGGATTTTCTCAGAAACAGGGGATAGACTACTTCGACACGTACGCTCCAGTAGCTCAGATGACCACCATCAGGATGTTAGTCGCTCTAGCAGCTATACATAAGTTGGTGATACATCAGATGGATGTAAAGACAGCGTTCCTGAATGGGGAGCTGACCGAAGAGATTTACATGCAATAGCCAGATGGATTTGTCGTCAAAGGTCTTGAAGACAAAGTCTGCAAGTTGGTAAAATCATTATATGGTTTGAAGCAAGCTCCCAAGATGTGGCATGAAAAGTTTGACAAAGTTATTAGGTCAAACGGCTACAGAGTCAGCGAGACGGACAAATGTGTTTACACAAAGTTCGCTGATGGAAGAGGAGTCATCGTTTGTCTGTACGTGGACGACATGCTAATCCTAGGTACGGATATAGGCTGTGTCACAGAGACAAAGAAGTTTCTCTCAACAAAGTTCAGTATGAAGCACTTGGGGGATGCAGATGTCATCTTGGGCATAAAGATCATCCGGACAGACACTGGAGTAGCGCTGTCACAATCTCACTATATTGAGAAGATGCTCACACGCTATGGATATAAGGATCTTCCAGGGATCGATACGCCATACAGGTGTGATCAGAAGCTGAAGCCAAACTCGAGGGAAAGCGTCAGGCAGCTGGAGTATTCTAGCGTTATCGGAAGTTTGATGTACGCAACTACTGCCACAAGGCCTGACATAGCTTTCGCCGTGGGAATGCTGAGTCGGTTCACAAGCAACCCAGGGGTTGAGCACTGGAAAGCTGTGAAGCGGGTGATGAGATATCTCAAGAAAACTCAGACATATGCACTGCACTACAACGGGTATCCGACAGTAGTAGAAGGCTTCAGTGATGCTAGCTGGTGTTCAGAGGTGGAAAGCGAGAGATCCACAGGTGGATATATCTTTTCCTTGGGTGGAGCTGCTATATCGTGGAAGTCGAAGAAGCAGACTATACTCTCTCGTTCCTCCATAGAATCTGAATTCTATGCACTTGAAACTGCAGCAGATGAAGCAGAGTGGCTTCGGGAGCTCATGTATGATCTTCCAGTAGTTGGGGCTCAGATACCGGCGATACCGATATACTGTGACAACCAGGCGACTGCGGCGGTGGCATCAAATGACCTCTTCAACGGGAAGAAGAGGACTGTGCGGTTGAAGCACAGGGCAGTACACGATCTTATCAAAAGAGGTGTAATTGCAGTGGTTGATGTTCGGAGTCAGGAGAACCTGGCAGATCCGTTCACAAAGGGCCTCAAGCGCCAGTTGGTCGATGACACAGCTTATAAAATGGGCTTGAAGGCATTCTGATAGTGTGTCTTTGCAATCCTACCATAAAGTTTTATGCTATTAGTTCAAAGAGAAATCTACTAGGCATCTAACTTTTGGTTCAAAGGAGGATCACTGACTGGGAAACTATCAGGTAACGGTGGGTACTTGTTCTATGGAACATGGAAGGGATACGGACCCATAACCACTGTTGTCTACTATGTATTTTTTCTGCGGAAAAACTGATCCTGTGGAAGGTTGGCTTAAACGCCTTAATGAGTTCTCAGGCAGAGTGAATGTCTGGTGTGCTTTACAGGAAGCACGGTAGAGCAGTACTACAAGAAGTGAAACTCTATGCTACAGTGGGGTGACTCCACCATGAGGTTCCCAGGTAGGGGTAATGCCTCGGCTTTGCAAGCCAAGTCACAGCGGCGTAGCACCGCAAATAGGCAGGTAGCCTAATGCTGTATGACGTAATTAAAGAGTTATAGACAGCACTACAAAGGGGAGGATGGCCCCATGTTACAGTGGCACGACACCACGATGAGGTACCCAGGTAGGGGTAAAGCCTCGGCATTGCAAGCCATGTCATTGCGGCGTAACACCGCAAGGAAGCCTCAGGCTTCATGCTGGGTAGTTTGGCACTACAAAGAGGCTTGTGACCTCATGCTACAGTAGTATGACACTACGATGAGGTTCCCAGGTAGGGGTAATGCCTCGGCTTCAGGCCATGTCATAGCGGCGTAGCACCGCAAGGAAGCGCAAGGCTTCATGCCATATCTCTTTAATAAAGAACTCACCTATAGTGTATGGAAAGAGATATCAGGCCGTCTTTTGAGGGTAAACTTGTAGACGCCCAAAATTATACATTGAAACCAGGCTGGCACAGGGCCTTTAATGTGCAGCCAGAAGCACACGTAACTACACTTTGTGAGTGGAAAGAATTACAATTGTGGTACAGAATTCAAGGCGTAGTCCATTCTTGTATCACATTGTTATTTAACCCATGCGGGAAGATTCAAGTCATCAGCGACATCTATCCTAATACAAAATGGACAGTTACTGTGGGGAACGCTCAACCCTGGACACATATATATGTTGTGATATGTGGGGGATTATTGGTGCTTTCTTTACATGGAGAGAGCTTGCTCTCAACATGCCTTGTGAATTTTAGTCCCACATCGGAAATGCACCATGAGTTATCTCAACATATATACTTGGGTGTATTGTTAAGAGATGAACATTGGGTGGTGACCCTAAGGAGGGAACCATGTGGGTGATTTTACAAGGAGGTAAGTATAAGGCTCCAAGGATTAAGCATTAATTCTTTTGTCATTCTTTTGGATTAAATTCCACTTGGAGCTAAGCCCCAACGGGGCTTAGCGACTCGGACTCGGACTCGGACTCGGACTCGGGCTCATGGGCTCATGAGGCGTAATGTGGCATTTTGTTGGCGCACTTTGCACTTAGCACGTCAGCAGTCATGCGGTCTTTATGCGGCTCATATGCGGCCTCATGCGGCTCATGCGGACATGCGGCTCATGCGGCACATACGGTCCATACGGTCCATGCGGCTCATGCGGCACATGCGGCACATACGGTCCATACGGTCCATACGGCTCATGCGGCACATGCGGTCCATGCGGCCCATACGGTCCATGCGGTCCATGCGGCTCATGCGGCTCATACGGCCATTAGGCTCATGCGGCCAGGCTGCTGCTGCTGCCGCATGAAGGGATCCGCTGACTGTGCAGATTACAAATCAGTTATGGAAAGGCTGAATTAATGTAATTAAATCAGATCCTATCTTTGTGGGATTTGAATTTATTCAGATCCTATCTTTATGGGATTTGAATTAATTTCGTGGGATTTGAATTAAATCTCGTTGCTATCTTTTGGGATTTGATTCAATCTTTCCATAACTGAAGAGGCGGTTAGGGTTTCCACCCTCTCTCTATAAATACTCTCTTCTGGCCTCCTTTGTGACTACTACGAAAAATACAAGTCAGAAAAGAGAGAAAGAGAGGGAGTTGCTGCCGCCATTGCAAGTCCATCCGAGGAGTCAGAACAGAGGTGACATCGAGCATTCCACAAGTTCTTCAAACTTGCTAGTTCCTGGAAGCAGATCGTGTGGGGCGAATCTTGCTTTGAGCAACGGTGTTTTGACACCCCAGCATTGTTCTTCTTCTCATCTCTCTAGATTATTGTAACTTGTTCTGTCCCAATTGTAACACGTTTGCAAGGAAGAACAAGAGATCTTCTCTTTGCTATTTTTCTCCTTCATATTGTAATTTGGCTATTTAGTTTTATTCGTAGATCTTGAGTTTGATTATCACAAAGTTTTGTGTGACATCTCAGATCTCGATTGCATTAGTTTTCATCTTTGATCAAGCCCCCGGGACTAACAGAAACTAGTAGTGGTCTTGAGAAACAAAACTAATCTTGAGCTGAGGATTCCTCTATCCACAAGAAAATAATTTGCACTCCAGTATAGTGAAGGCAATACTATAAATATCTCCAATGATTTCTCTGGCTAAAAACTTATTTCGTGCTGAATGTTGTTTTGCAGCCAAAATTTTCAAACGAAAACTATACTAACACATAATTGAGGGTGGGAGATATGCCATGGTTCCCATCTTTTGTCTTAGAATGGATGCTATTTGTGAACTAATTAAAGTTCAGTAATTTCTGTGAGGATTCATAACAATAATCAGTCCTAATATACTTAACCTGAAGACAGGTTTTCATATGACCCATTACGAAAAATTATGATTCAAAGCGGTTCAATTCTAGTTTTTCCTTTCCTTGACCAAAGTTGTGATCCTTATGCAAGACATGTAAATTTGGCTCCAAACCAACCGAATTATTTTTCTCAAAAATATCGGTCCACTTCTGATTCACGAAAATCAGGTCTGTTTCAATTCTCCAATAAACAATGTGTATGTTGGCCTAAAACACTAATCTTTATGCCCAAGACCTTGACCAGGCAGATGCCCTGTGCTGCTCTTTTCCCATTGGCAACTGTATGTTAGTGCCGAGGCACAATTTTCGATGGAAAATTTTGAAACTGAAACAATTGTACACACAACGTTTCAAATGCAGCACCTTAAAGAAGATGTGCAACAGAGATCCTGGAGGATTCTGAATTACGAGGATCTAAAAAGATTTTACGTAATACACAAAAATCTAAAGAGACTTTGTACAAGCAACTATCGGCAGTAGAGCTTCTAAAAAGAAGTTACTGTAAAAGGCAACAGCAGCGATGACAGGCGAGAATGAGATGCTGGGGTGAATGAACCACCGTTGCTCAAAGCTTTATTCGCTCCACACGAGCACGAACAGCTTCCAGGAACCAGCAAGTTCACGAAGAACTTCTGGAACGCTCGTAAGTCAATATTTGAGACTTGAACGGGCTTCCTGGACTTAACAGACTCCCTCAACTCTCTTCTTGGTGCCTCTTTCAAAGGAGGCCAAGGGGCTCTATTTATAGAGTGGAGTTGAGACTTCACCTCTTCTCCTATCCGATGTAGGACTAAAATACTAATACTCAAAAATAGAGTTTGATATTTTAGATCATCCCACAATCAGCATAGAAGTGTGTCAGTCCACGCCTACCCCCCGAACACTCCCGTGCATGCACGAGACAATCCTGGAGTCCGCGTCCGAGTCCGAGTCCGCACAACAAAAATTAACTTGCATCCTTGTTGGATTTAATCCTTTTTCCTTCTAGGAAAATACTCCCATATGGCACAAACTTGTGCCCCACTACACCTCATGTGCACACCTCAACACAAGCAATGCATTATATTGAGATACTCACCATTTGGTGTAGCCGATGTGGGACTATCTTTTCTAGTCCAAAGGCAAAAAATACCAACAATCCCCCACATATCTCAATATATGGGTTGAGCGTTCCCCACAGTGACTGCCCATCATGCATTAGGAGAGATGTCGCTACGACTTGAATCTTCCCGCATAGGTTAAATAACAGCATGATACAAGAATGGACTAAGCCTTGAATTCTGTACCATAACTGCAATTCTTCCTACTCACATAATGACATCAACTGTGCTTCTGGCTGCACATTGAAGGCCTTGTGCCAGCCTGGTTTCAGTGTATAATTTTTAGGCGTCTACAAGTTTACCCTCAAGAGACAGCCTGATATCTCTGTCCATACACTATAGGTGAGTTCTTTATAAAGAGTCATGGCATGAAGCATTACGCTTCTTTGCGGTGCTACGCCGCTATGACATGGCTTAAAGCCGAGGCTTTACCCCACCTGGGTACCTCATCGTAGTGTCATACTACTGTAGCATGAGGTCACAGGCCTCTTTGTAGTGCCAAACTACCCAGCATGAAGCCTTGCGCTTCCATGCGGTGTTACGTCGCTATGACATGGCTCGCAAAGCCGAGGCTTTACCCTACCTGGTACCTCTTCGTGGTGTCATGCCACTGTAACATGAGAACATCGTCCTCTTTGTAGTGCTGTCTACCTCTCTTTATTACGATTATCATACAGCATTAGGCTACCTGCCTATTTGCGGTGCTACTCCGCTGTGACTTGGCTTGCAAAGTCGAGGCATTACCCCTACCTGGAAACCTCATGGTGGAGTCACCCCACTGTAGCATGGAGTTACACTCCTTGTAGTGCTGCGCTACCGTGGTTCCTGTAAAGCACTCCAGGCATTCACTCTGCCTGAGAACTCATTAAGGCATTTAAGCCAACCTTCCCACAGGATCCGTTTTCCGCAGAAAACAACAGTAGACAACAGTGGTTGTAGGTCCGTAACCTCTCCATGTCACATAGGACAAGTACCCACCGTTCATGATATTTTTCTGGTTAATAGTTCTCCCTTGAACCAAAAGCTAGATGCCTAGTAGATTTCTCTTTGAACTAATAGCATAAAACTTTATGGTAGGAATGTAATAACACAATATCAGAATGCCTTCAAGCCCATTTTACAAGTTGTGTCATCGACCAGCTGGCGCTTGAGGCCCTTGGTGAACGGATCCGTCAGGTTCTCCTGACTCCGAACATCAATCACTGTAATAACACCTCTCTTGATAAGATCGTGTACTGCTCTGTGCTTCAACCGTACCGTTCTCTTCTTCCCATTGAAGAGTTCATTTGATGCCACTACTGCTGTCGCCTGGTTGTTACAGTATATCGATATTGCCGGTATCTGAGCCCCAACCACCGGAAGATCATACATGAGCTCCCGAAGCCACTCTGCTTCATCTGCAGCAGCATCCAATGCAAAGAATTCAGATTCCATGGAGGAGCGAGATAACATAGTCTGCTTCTTCGATTTCCACGATATAGCAGCTCCGCCCATGGCGAATACGAATCCACCTGTGGAATACTCGCTCTCCATATCTGAACACCAGCTAGCATCACTGAAGCCTTCCACTACTGACGGATCTCCGCTGTAGAAAAGTGCATATGTCTGAGTTTTCTTGAGATATCTCATAACACGCTTCACAGCTTTCCAGTGCTCAACGCCTGGATTGCTAGTGAACCGACTCAGCATTCCCACTGCAAAAGCTATGTCAGGCCTTGTGGCAGTAGTAGCGTACATCAAGCTTCCGATGACGCTAGCGTACTCCAACTGCCTGACGCTTTCCCTCGAATTTGGCTCCAGCTTCTGATCACTCCGGTATGGTGTATCAATAAAAGGAAGATCTTGATACCCGTAGCGAGTGAGCATCTTCTCAATATAATGAGATTGTGACAGCGCTATTCCAGTGCTGTCCGGATGATCTTGAGCCCTAAGATTACGTCGGCATCCCCCAAGTCCTTTATACTGAACTTGGTCGAGAGGAATTTCTTTGTCTCTGTGACGCAGCTTAAATCCGTACCTAGGATTAGCATGTCGTCCACGTAAAGACATACGATTACTCCTCTTTCGTCAGCAAACTTCGTATAGACACACTTGTCTGTTTTACTGACCCTGTAGCCATTTGACCTTATCACCTTGTCAAACTTCTCATACCATATTTTGGGAGCTTGTTTCAAACCATACAGAGACTTCATCAACTTGCAGACTTTGTCTTCCAGACCTCTGACGACAAAACCTTCTGGTTGTTGCATGTAGATCTCTTCGGTCAGCTCGCCATTAAGGATTGCCGTTTTCACATCCATCTGATGTATCACCAGCTTGTGTATTGCTGCTAGAGCAAACAATCTGATGGTTGCCATCCGAGCTACTGGAGCATAAGTGTCAAAGTAGTCGATCCCCTGCTTCTGAGCAAACCCCTTGGCCACTAGCCTAGCCTTGAACTTGTTAATGGTTCCATCTGCTTTCATCTTCTTCTTGAAGATCCATTTGCATCCGATGGGTCTTGCTCCTTCTGGCAGGTCAACCAATACCCATGTGTTGTTGGAGGTGATTGAGTCAATCTCGTTGTCTATCGCCTCCTTCCAGAATACAGCATCTCTGGTCTTCATCGCCTCATCATAGGTAAGCGGATCTGCTTCCATATGATAGGTGACGAAGTCATCTCCAAAGTCTTTCGGCCTCCTCGTTCGCTTAGTTGACGGCTCAGCGAGTTCTGGTTCAGTTGGTGTCTCCTTGACGACAGCTTCATCTTGGACTACTGGTTCATTAAAGACTTCTGTCTGCTTTGTACCCTCATTATTCTCCGGAAGATCCGCAAGAACAATATTCTTGTGTTTTGTAAACTTGTCTTCAAAGTATTCAGCATCGCGAGATTCGATGATATAGTTTGACTCGATATCAAGGAATCTCCGAGCATCACTCTTCTCGGCATACCCCAAGAAGATCGCCTTCGTAGTCCTTGTCCCCAACTTCTGAATCTTCAGATCCAGGAGCTTCACATAAGCCAGACACTCCCACACTCGAATGACATTCAAGTTAGGTTTGACTTTGAACCAGAGTTCATGAGGAGTTATGTCAGAAGTTGCATATGGCACTCTGTTTAGAATGAACGTTGCCGTTAGTGCAGCTTCTCCCCAGTAACACTTTGGAAGACCCGCAGTCAACAACATGGAGTTCATTATCTCTGTCAACGTTCTGTTCTTCCTTTCTACTACTCCGTTGGATTGAGGAGAGTACGGAGCCGTTGTCTCATTGATGATTCCATGTTCTTTGCAAAATGATGAGAATTCATGAGTCCGATACTCCCCGCCTCGATCACTCCTTAACCTCTTGAGTTGTTGTCCAGTTTGCCGCTCAGCCTCGGCCCTGAACTCCTTGAACTTCTCGAATGCTTCGTCTTTAGACTTGAGCAAGTAGACAAAAGCATACTTTAAGAAGTCATCGATGAAAGTAATGAAATACTTTATCCCGGCCTTTGTAGAGAATTGTTTGAAGTCACAGATATCTGAGTGAACCAACTCCAGAAGATCTGTGCTTCGATGGACCCTGTGAAAGGGTTTCCTTGTGATCTTCGTCTGAGCACATACTTCGCATTTCTCTACCTTACCCCCACAATTGGAGATAAGTCCTAGACTAGACATTCTGTTAATCCTTTTACAATGAACATGTCCTAGCCTATTATGCCACAACTCAAGAGAATAATCAGAAAAAGTGATTGTATTTATATTATCATGCTGGGTTACAATAAGCTGAATCTTGTACATTCCTTCAGTTTGGAAAGCTTTCCCAAAGAATGTACCCTTCTTGGACATCACCAACTGGCCATCATTGATGTCCATCCTCAAGCCTGCGTTGCAGAGCAGACTTCCAGAGATCAGGTTCTTAGCAATTACTGGAACATGCTTCACACCTTGAAGCGTCAGAGTGTTCCCCGATATGAGTTTCAGCTCCACCGTTCCGATCCCCTGTACTTCAGCTTGTGCCTGGTTTGCCATTATGACCTTCTTTGAAGTTGGCTCATAAGAGACGAACCAGTCTTTGTCTGAACAGACATGGCAGGTCGTACCAGTGTCTATCCACCAGTCCAAGTCAGCCCCCACAGTTGCGACCTGTGCTATCATGGCAACTAGATTAGTAATCATAGAAACCTTACTAGGCTCACCTTGTTCTTTGGGCTTGGACTTGCATTCAGAATTGTAGTGGCCCTTCTTGCCACAATTGAAGCAAGTCACATGGGACTTGGACTTCTGCTGCTTGAAAGCAGGACCATTTATTTTCAGATTCGTGAAGTCCTTCTTTTTGCGATGAGAAGCAGCCTGCTTCCCCTGGTACTCTCTGGTTTGGACCAGATTAGCCTTCGCCAGTTGTTTGGACAGAGTATCCATCTTCTGTTGAGAGCGCATCTCGTCCTCAACATGGATCTCTTGCAAGAAATCTTCCAAGCTAATTTCCATCTTCTTTCGATGCATCATTGCATAGAAGTTGCTCCATTCTGTAGGAAGTTTCGCGACGATCCCTCCAACGACAAACTTGTCGACGAGGGGCATGTTCTCGTCTTCTAGTTTATGACACAACTTCAGAAACTCCTTCACTTGGGACATCATTGCCTTCTCGTCTTCGAAGGTCCACTTGTGGTATTTTTCTGCCATAAAGATCTTGGACCGGTTCTCGTCATCTTCATAGAGCTTTCCCAAGGAGTCCCATATCTCTTTGGCAGATGTCTTCTTGGAGTAGGACTCTGCCAGAGAGTCTTCCATGGAATTGAGTATCAGTAGTTTGCATATACTGTTTTCTCTCTTCCACTTCGCTTGCTTGGTCGTAGCAGCGACCACAGCCGCAGCAGATCCAGTGGTTGGAACGATCGATTCTTCTTCTGACAGCACGTGATCAACATTCACGAGTTGAAGATTTAAAGTGACCTTTCGTCTCCAAATCTGGAAGTGTTCGCCATCGAATTTTTCCAACTTGTTAAAGCCGGCATCGATGAGCGAAGCACGAGAATTATCCATCTTCTCAATAAAGCTTTGAGATTGTTAGTGCCGAGGCACAATTTTCGATAGAAAATTCTGAAACTGAAACAATTGTACACACAACGTTTCAAATGCAGCACCTTAAAGAAGATGTGCAACAGAGATCCTGGAGGATTCTGAATTACGAGGATCTAAAAAGATTCTACGTAATAAACAAAAATCTAAAGAGACTTTGTGCAAGCAACTATCGGCAATAGAGCTTCTAAAAAGAAGTTACTGTAAAAGGCAACAGCAACGATGACAGGCGAGAATGAGATGCTGGGGTGAATGAACCACCGTTGCTCAAAGCTTTATTCGCCCCACACGAGCACGAACAGCTTCCAGGAACCAGCAAGTTCACGAAGAACTTCTGGAACGCTCGTAAGTCAATATTTGAGACTTGAACGGGCTTCTTGGACTTAACAGACTCCCTCAACTCTCTTCTTGGTGCCTCTTTCAAAGGAGGCCAAGGGGCTCTATTTATAGAGTGGAGTTGAGACTTCACCTCTTCTCCTATCCGATGTGGGACTAAAATACCAATACTCAAAAATAGAGTTTGAAATTTTAGATCATCCCACAATCAGCATAGAAGTGTGTCAGTCAACGCCTACCCCCCGAACACTCCCGTGCATGCACGAGACAATCCTGGAGTCCGCGTCCGAGTCCGAGTCCGCACAACAAAAATCAACTTGCATCCTTGTTGGATTTAATCCTTTTTTCTTCTAGGAAAATACTCCAACATGGCACAAACTTGTGCCCCACTATACCTCATGTGCATACCTCAACACAAGCAATGCATTATATTGAGATACTCACCATTTGGTATAGCCGATGTGGGACTATCTTTTCTAGTCCAAAGGCAAAAAACACCAACACTGTATCACCTGATTGCTTGTGTGTTGGCTTTCTTTTTAGTTTCTTTCGTATGTTCGATTTGCCGCTGATAGACTAAAAGTATTGAGAAATAAAATAGAGAAGTATGCATCGTTTAGAGTGGAACTCTCTGGATTTGATCAGTTTACCTCCAAGGGAGGAATTAACTTAGGGGGGTTTGGTACGCGGTATTTTTTTTTATTCCCGGAAAAATTTAAGATGGGAATCTATTACCACGTTTGTTTGGCTTATAAAAAATTTATTCCCGGGAATTATAAATACCCGGATAAATAGTTTACCCACAAAACAAGGGAATTCTATCCCTTGAGAATATGTTGGTATTTTTTTTTTGTCCGGACAAAAAAAAAATTTGTCTAAATTTTTTTCTTCTTTTTTATCAATTTTGATTAGTTTTGAACATTTTTTTTGTTTTTTTGTCGTTTTTATCGTTTTTTTTCTCATTTTTTTGTCGTTTTTACCAAATTTTGTCGTTATAAGCAATTTTTTTTTATCGTTTTCACCCTTTTTTTTGTCACTTTTTGATTATTTTTTGTAGTTTTTACCCAATTTTTGTCCTTTTTGTCGCTTTTTTGTCAATTTTTGTCATTTTAAGCGAATTTTTGTCGTTTTTGTAGCTTTTTTTTTGTTGTTTTTACCGATTTTTAGTCGTTTTTTTGTCGTTTTTGTCGCTTTTTGGTCATTTTTACTGAATTAATGTCGTTTTTGTCATTTTTTGTCGCTTTTACCTATTTTTTGTCGTTTTTGTCGTTTATGGTTATATTTTGTCGTTTAACCGATTTTTTTGTCGTTTTAACCGATTTTTTTGTCGTTTTTGTCGTTTTTTTTTGTTATTTTTTGTCGTTTTTAACCGATTTTGTCATTTTTTGTCATCTTAACCGATTTTTTGTTGTTTTTGTCGTTTTTGTCGTATTTTGGTTTTTTTCGTTTTTATCGATTTTATGTCGTTTTTGTCGTGTTTTATTTATTTTTGTCGTTTTTACCATTTTTTGTCCTTTTTTGTCGTTTATACATTTTTTTTCGTTTTTACTGATTTTTTGTCGTTTTTACCGGTTTTTTTATATTTGTTCATTTTTTTGTTATTATTTTTTTCGGGGAATATTTATATTGTCACCAAACATGGGAATGTAATTTTCCAGGGAATTTAATTCCTTGGAATTTGATTCCGAGGAATATAGAATTCCCGGCTATATAGTATTCAGCATACCAAACGCCTCCTTATGGTCTAAAACTAGCTCAGTCTCTTCCATTTTCCATATAATAAATGTTAGAGTTATTATTGTTATTGATCTTATGAGGGTATAATAGTAATTTTGGATGTACTGCATATCAATATAAATAACATGAGATGCAGCATAAAGGTTTCAGGCCTTTGCACTCTCTTTTCTCAAATTCTCTTTTCTCCTTCTTTTCTCCTTCTCTTCTTTCCAAACTTCAGAGCATCTTTTGAAGGTACTGTACATCCCATCCACAACTTGGCCGATCGAACTCGGTCATGACTTCGACAGGGGTTCGGGGGCGTTAGCCCCTGATTGGCCATCCGAAAGAAAGAATGACTATTTTTTGTCTACTTTTTGCGAATCGTTGTTCGTTGTTCATGGTCGTTTATGGTTTGTTTATGAGATCTAGGATTTTTACAGATCATTGTTGGTTGTTCGTTGTCGTTTGTGGTTCGTTGTAAGATCTATGTTTTCTACAGATTTGTCCTTTTGTTGAATCTGCAAGTATGGCGGTGACCAAATCTTCTGGCGAGATTAATAGTGGTGGTGGTGGTAGCGAAGGTGGTTCTCTTTTACTGTTATTGATAATAATGAATTGAAAAAATCAACTACAATGGTTAAACTCAATGGGGGTAAACTACCTTGCCTGGTCCAAGTCTATCTAGGTAGTGTTGAGAGCGAAGAAGAAGTTGAAGTTTTTGAGGGAAGAACTCATGCCTGAAACGTTCGTCGACTATGAGGATTGGATGAGTGCTGATGCATATGTTATGTCGTGGCATAGCATGGAGACGCACATTATTTCTAATGTTCAGTGGTGTGAATCCTTCAAACATGTTTAGGCATCTCTAGAAGGATCATATTCACATAAGCAGAACGTGGCCGGTATCAATGAGTTGTACAAGTTACTATTTAATACAAAAGAAAATAGGAATCTTGTGCATGAATATTTATCTTGAAAGAAGGCTTTGTTGGAGGAACTGCTATAATATCATCCTATTACAACTTATTTGAAGGAAGCTCAACGACAGAAGATAGAGTTTCATGTTTCACTTATCCTAGCCAGCTTGGATCCTGCGCTCGAACCTTATAAGGCTCAGAACCTTGCTGGAGAGCAGTTACCTACGGTGGCATATACTTTCTCCCGTCTCAATCGTTCATTCCTAAGGTAGAGTTCTATGGTGCCGAGTAATGAGTCTTCTACACAAGTTACTAGTACTACTGGTCATGGTGGTAGACGAGGTGGTCATGGTGGTAGAGATGGTGGTCGTAGTTTTCGTCGAGCAGGTGGTCATATGGTAGAGACAATGGTCGTGGTGGTGGTCGTGATGGTGATCGTCGTAGCCAACCACGGAAGTGTAAATATTGTGGAATGTTCGGTCACATTGAAGACTGTTGTTGGACAAGTGGGGTAAACCAGAATATGACATCAAGTGCATGATTAGAATATGGAGTCTTAAGTCACCACTTCTGCTCCCCGAGAGATGATACCTCATGTATCAATCAGACTTCGACGTCCGGTACCTCACCTTTATTGGAACAAATCCTCCAAAAGTTGAACGATGCTAGTACCACCTCTCAACTTACTGCAACCATGGCACATATAGGTAATCCTTCTTTCAGAGCAACACAATTTCCATCCACTTCATGGGTCATCAACTTAGGAGCAAGTCGTCACATATCTATTATAAATTCTCTCTTTCATTATCATAGTCCTATGAAACATAATATTATCTTAGCTTATGGGTCTATTCGTCCCGTGCTTGGAAAATGTGTCATTCACCCTACGCAATCACTGTCATTATTTGATTCATTATATGTGCCTAATTTCCTTTCAATTTTCTATTTGAGAGTCACTTAACTAAATCTCTCCAATGTTCTGTAACATTTTTCTCCCAATTCTTGTTTTTTAGGACCTCGGGACGAGGAAGATGATTGGTTCGGGGCATGAAAAAGATGGACTGTATTACTTGGATCAACCTTAAAAGGCTTTCACTTCTATTTCTACTTCTCCGTTGTACGGGCATTATTGTTTAGGTCATCCATCTTTTGCTAGTTGTGTCAAGTTGTTCTTAATTTGAGTCATGTTTCTGTTTTTGAATGTAAGTCTTGTCAGTTATGCAGGCAACATTATAGTTCTTTTTTTCGTCGTGTTGAGAGCCGTCAGTTACAGTCTTTTGAACTTGTTCATTCTGATATTTGGGGTCCGTCTAGAGTCAATAGTCCAAAAGGATTTTAGTATTTTATAATTTGGTTGATGATTATTCTAGAATGACTTTATGTTATTTAAAGAAAGAAATACCTGAGTTTCCAAATGTGTTATCCGAAGTCCATGTTCAGTTTGATAAACGTATAAAAAAATTTGCGTTCTGATAATGCTTTGGAGTATACTCAATCTACTATAAACACTTTTTGTGTTGATCGTGGTATTATTCACAAACAGTTGTGTTTATACCTCTCAGCAAAATGGTGTAGCCGAACACAAACATTTACACCTTTTAGATGTGGCTCGAACTCACATGTTCAACATGCATGTCCCTAAATAGTATTAGGCATATGCCATTCTTATTGCGTGTTATCTAATTAATCGTATGCCATCATCTATATTAAATAATCAAGTTCTGTTCTCTATGATAAAAAAAATGTGTCCCTCGTTTTCCCTTGCCCTCGAGTGATTGGGTGTATCGCTTTTGTTCACAACTTGGAACCTAATTGAGACAAGTTGTCTCCTCGATCTCTGAAGTGTGTCTTCCTTGGTTATCCTCGTACTCAAAAATGTTTTCGTTGTTACAGTCCATAGCCATATAAGTATTATGTCAGTGCAAATGTTACCTTTTTCGAGTCTACCCCTTTTTTCCCTCAAGAGACCGTCTTATTTCACTTTTATCATATTTGGGGTCTTCCATACCACTTTCATCATTCCTGAATCAGTTTATGTCTCCATTCCTCCTTTACAGGCTTATCAAAGGTCGAAGGGCAGGCCAATGGTTCTGCAGAATTCATCCCTCAAGCAATCAACTTCCGAGCCTGTGGTTTCTGTTCCCATCACCTCATATCCAAATGATATTCCTATTGCTCTCAGAAAAAGAAAATACCTTTGTACCACAAAGAACAAACATCTCATCTCTCGGAGATTCGTGCAAACAAGTTTTCTCTTTAAAGAACCTTAAGCCGCTGCGGGGGCCAATATAACCTTCTGATTGCAACATCCATTACAAACTGACAGAATAATTTCTTGTTCTTCCTTGCAATCACAGTTGAAATAGGAAGAACGTATTACAATAATGCCGAAGAAAGAGAGATGGAGAAGATGAAACAATCCTTTCTGGGGTGATGAAGATTACCGTTGCTCAAAGAAAGATTTGCCCCCACGTGATCTACTTCCAGGAACTATCAAATTCTTGAAGCACTTCTGGAACGCTCATTGTCACCTTCTTTCTAATCTCGCACGAACTCTCTGGACTCCAATGGCGGCAACAAAGATACTCCTCTTCATTTTTCCTTTTTTCGAAGTAAGTCCTCAAAGAGAGGCATGAAGAGACTAGTTATAGAGAAGGGTAAAAACCCTAACCCTAGTCCTGGATACCCACTGATTACGAATAAATATGAATGATTTAAATTCAGATCCAAAAAAATAGATCTAAATTAATTACTTAATCTTTCCATAACTGTTTAAGGGAAGATATGAACAATTTATGGTGAGATTTGATTTGAGTTAAACTCAAATCTTCAAAAGATGGATCTAAATAATTGACTCAATCTTCCATAATAGTTGGAATCCCCCCAATCAGCGCCCAACTGCACAATAGCTGATGTGCATGCAAGCAGCCCTACAGCGACGCATGCATGCATATGCGTAAAAGAGCATAGTCGTGTCTAGCCTGCACATACTGTTTGCCATTAAATATCAAAATAAGAATTACAGAGAAACTCGATTTGATTGTAAACTTTGAAAGTACACAAGAGAGCCTAGAAAGAAATCCTAGGAAACAATCTACGTATAATTGTTTTTGATTCTGGGGGAGGGTGACGATGGAGGCTCGGGAAAGTATAGCGACTCTGCCTTACTCCTTGGACTATCAGACACAGTCTTTGCTTTTGAAGAAATTTGCCAGCCTTTTATTGCCAACCTTTTGCATGGGTGTGGTACCCTGCTATTTACAGTGATTACTGCATAAAGCAGATTTTGGGTCGTATAAAGGGCCACGTGACCATGTATCTGTAACAGTACACGAAGACTCGATCTTGGGCTACCAGCTGGTGGGGGTTGTTGAGATTTCTTTGTTGTAGCAAATCTGGGTGGTTGAGACTTGATCAAATGCCACGTGTTCCCCCCTACAAAGTAGAGCCTGAATCGTTTTAGCTGCATAGTGGCCTTAGGAGCCTTTCTTCTGCGGCTCGGCTCCGCTTGGCCGCATGGGATCTTTGAGAGCATTGCTTCTGCGGCTTGGTTTCACTTGGCCACACGGGATCTTTGAGAGCCTTACTTCTGCAGCTTGGTTTCACTTGGTCGGATAGGATCTTCGAGAGCCTTGCTTCTGTGGCTTGGTTGCACTTGGCCGCAGGTGATCTTCGAGGGCCTTCCCCCTGCCGCTCGAATCCACTTAGTCGCATGGGGTCTTCGAGAGCCTTGCTTCTGCGGCTCAAGTTTTCTTAGCCGCATAGGGTCTCCAGGTGCACTCCTTCTGCGGCTTAGTTCACTTGGCCGCATGGGATCTTCGGGAGCCTTCCCTCTGCAGCTTGGTTTCTCTTGGCCGCATGGAGTGATGATCCACATAAACTCTATCTTTTCCATGCTTCTACAAGACTCCCTTCAAAGTTTTTAAATTGCAAATTTGGAATACTTTGAATAAGAAGTATGGAGACATGCATAAAACGTCGAGCCGCAGGGAAGCTTCGATCCGTAGGAAATTTTTGAGCCGCTGCGAGACTCTATCCAGCTGTCATTGTCGTATTTAATGCTCGGATTTGCTTTTTAGATTTGGGCTCTCTTTTCAAGTTAAAGATGACGGTTACTGAGGATAAAATTCGAAAGGTCATCATTATCTTTTAATGCCACGATAACCAAAGTGGCGCCCATCCGTTTACGCTTCTTGGTGGACTAGAAATATATAAGTCGAACGGCAGCGAGAGAACTCCTATTGCTTTCTCTTTTCGTCCTCTTCTCTTCCAACATCCTTTTCTGCTCCCGATCAGCCATGGCCCCCGAAGCTTCTAAAGCCACTAGTGCCGCCGACAAAGGGAAGGGATCCGCTTCTGAGAAGTCACCCTCCTTCCATCCAGACGTTCATCCTCATATCAAGGGTAAGGAGGGAGAATGATCACTCAAATTTAAACAGCCATGTCGTATGCTTTATGTGTGGGTCTGACCACATTTCACCGCTGTGCCATGGCTTTATTGTCTTTAGTGCACAGTTGGTCTCCATGGGGCATGTGCCACATGTGCTCTGTGTGACAGGGCCACATGAACCTAGCCGCATAAGTATCAGAGCACATGCGATATGTATCTTGCCTGTATCTGGGCCGCATATGTTCTATTGTGACTGGACCGCATGAACTAAACAAAAAACCCATTCACTTTGTTTTCTTCTGACTGCTGACCTCTTTTCCCCTTTTTATATTTTATAGGGATCTAGCTAGCAAATTTCTTCAGGACCGGTATCGGCAATTTTGGATACGGTGAAGATGCAACATTTTGACATGCACATCAGATAGCTCAGAACTCTCCATGCTTCGGAAGGGTTTTCCTCAAATGGTAGAAAGACCCTTTATACATCAAAGAGTCGGACGGTAGTTAGGCGTCGTCGTGAAAGTTCTGTTTTCACGGCTCTCCAAGTAGGCAAAAGCAACACTAGGGGTATTGTTTTGAAGGTATGGCCTCTTGGAGGAACATGCCTAGGACGTCCGTAATACGGAAGGGAGAAAGTTAGCGCTTGTAGATGCTTTTAGCATGCTATATTTGCCCTCCTTCGTGTAGCTTCTCGAAGGTTCAACAACCTTGTTTGCTTCTTAGCAGTAAAACATGACTCCTTTCGAGGGCTACGAAACTGCCTTTTGACGAAGGCATAGTGCTGCCAAACTGACCTAAACAGCTGAACGTCGAGCTAAATTGAAGATCGACCGCCCCACTGCGCTTGCTGATGAGTGGTGGATTTTCTTTTCTCTTTTTTTTCTTTTTTTCTGGAGATGTAGCCCCACAAACGCAATTGCTGTTTACTTGAAATAAAGAGATACACTTTCTCCATTCTTTTACTTATGATGTCTGAAGTGCTTGTACTAGGGGACCCAATACAGTAGTTGTGGTTGGTAGAGGACATCCTACTGGAGGACTTTTCGTGGACCTATTACCCTTTTGCGCATCTGGAAATACGAGCAATAGATTTGAACAATTTTTGTGGACCTATTACCCTTTTGCGCACTGGTGGTGCGGGTAATAGATTAGAATAATTTTTGTGGACCTATTACCCTTTTGTGCACTGGTGGTGCGGGAAATAGATTAGAATGATTTTTGTGGACCTACTACCCTTTTGTGCACTGGTGGTATGGGTAATAGATTTGAAACAAAACCTAACAGAGGTAATATGGACATGATAGGTTCTGTGGCCTTAACACCGTGAATTTATTTCGGGTTGGGTACAGGTGTTAAATGAGGAGATTATCTATATCAGAGGTAATATGGACGTGATATATGATAATCATGAATAATTTTTGGTGGACCTATTACTCTTCTGCGCACTGGTGGTGCGAGTAATAGATTTTGAGATAAAACCCAACAGAGGTAATATGGACGTGATAGGTTATGTGGTCTTAACACCATGATTTTATCCCAAATTGGGTACATATGTTAAGTCAAGAGACTATCGGTACCAGAGGTAATATGGACGTGACACACGATAATCAGGACCAGAAAGTTTGCTCAGAGATGACAACAAGCTGGTGAACCCCGGCGGGGTAATGCATCAGGGTGGAAGTTCAGAGGTATTTAGTATACATGACTTGTCACCCAGGGGGATGCAATATGAATCCACTCGGAGCTAATAGAGTGTAAGTTCAGAGGTACTTGGGGTACATAACTCGACAGTCTGGAAGATTTGGTGGTTTGAGGAAGTACTAGCATGTCTTTAGACATAGTATTTCTTTAGGAACTTGCCATTAATGGGCATCATGAGCAAGTCTCCATTCTGTTTCGCGAGCCGGTATGTGCCATTGGAGAATATGGTCTCGATGACAAATGGACCCTCCCATTTGGGCTGGAATTTGTCGACGGTTTTGTTAGTCATGACCATCGGTCTGCGAACGGCCAAGACAAGATCGCCTACTTGGAATGTCCTCTGGTTGACTTTCTTATTGAAGGCCCGAGAGATGCTTGCTTGATAGAGCTTGATGCTTTGTAGAGCTTGCAAACGCTTCTCGTCTAAGGCTTCCAATTCTTGTAGCCGTTGGCGGTAGTTATCGTCCGATGTCAACCGATAAGTAAGGGCCACGCAAAGTGAAAGGATCTGGGTCTCCAATGGGAGAACTGCCTCGCTCCTATAAACCAGAGAAAATGGTGTATTTCCTGTAGCCGTCCGACTCGTAGTGCGGTACGCCCATAAGCATTCGCCTAACTTTTCATTCCAGTCGCGCTTGTTTGAAGATACGAACTTTTTGAGAAGTTTAATTATGGTCTTGTTAAAACTTTCAGCCAGACCATTAACCGATGGATTGTATGCCGTTAAAGCCACATGCTGAATCCGATTCTTGTCACAGAATCGATATAAAACATTACTTGCAAACTGTGGACCATTGTCATGAATGATCTTTCGGGGTAGTCCAAAACGGTAGATGACGTAATATTTTATTAAACTAATCACGTTTGATGTCTTTACCTCTACAAGCGGAACAGCTTCCTCCCATTTGGAGAAGTAGTCGGTGATTGCAAGTATAAATCGTTGTCCCCTAGATGACGGTAGGGTGATTGGGCCAATGATGTCCATTTCCCATGCTTCAAATAGCCAAGAGGCCACTGTTGGGTGTAAAAATTCGGATGGCAGATGTATGAAGTCTGCGTGGATCTGACAAGCCTTACACTTTTTTCGATAGTCGACAACGTCTGCTACCATCGTAGGCCAGTAGTAGCCCATCCAACGGAGATGGACCTGGAACTTTGGGCTAGGTTGGTGAGCCCCACAAATGCCATCATGAGCCTCGCATAGGGATTCTTTGGCTTCTGTATTTGACAGACATCTTAACAGTAGTCCGTCATAGGATGTTCGATATAACATTTTTGTTTCTGTGACATAAAAGAATCTGAGAGAACGCTTTCTGATTGAAGTCACTTCCTTCACATTCTCAGATAGGATTCCGTAGACTGCAAAGTCGATGAACGGAAGTCTCCAGTCTTACACGTCATTGGCTATCTGGGCGGAGTAACTCGTACCTAGTTGAACGTTGTTTTTGGGACCGACCAGCTCATAGCCTATCATGTCGACTAGATGATGAGCATGATTTGGAACTGCCAAAGAAGCGGCGAGGCCTGCTAAGGCATCGGTTTCAATATTTTGGAGCCTAGGAACATGCTCTATAAAGAACCCCTCCAAGGTTGCAATGATGGCAATTGATGTCTGATGGTAAGGAATCAGGTCCGCGTTGTAAACCTCGTATGAGCCTCGGATTTGATTAACAATCAATTGCGAGTCGCCATACGCTTCTAGGTATTCAATCTCCACCTCTTTTGCGAGTCGAAGCCCGATGACCAGAGCATTATATTCAGCTTGGGGCCCCGTCCTTGAAGCACCGTCGAAGAACATTCGCCAAACGTAATCATGTGAAGTCATGTTTGAGTTAACAAATTCGTCTGGGATTTCTTCATAGATTCTGGTTGTTTTTGAGCCTGGATGGGCTGCTAGGAAGTCGACTAAGGCTTGACCTTTGACAGCCTTCTGTGGAACGAAAACCATGTCGTAGGGGGATAACATTATCGTCCAGGTGGCTAGACAAAAACTGAGTGCGCCTGGCTTGGTCATGAGAACCCTGAGGGGGTTAACTCGTGAGACAACATGGATGGTCTGTCCTATCACATAGTGTCGTATTTTCTGAATGGCAAACACCAAGGCAAGGCATTCCTTCTCCATGATGGTGTACCTATGCTTCGACTCCACCATCATTCGGCTGAGGTAATAGATGTCTTGTTCGTGACCTGCGTCATTGTTCTGTGCTAGCAAGGCACCGATGGAGTGTTCCATTGCCCGTACATAGAGCAGAAAGGGCTTTTCGGCAACCGGGGCTACCAGAACCGGCAGATTCGATAGGTATTCCTTAATGTTATCAAAGGCGTGTTAACATTCCTCATTCCATATGAAATAGATGCCTTTCTTAATGAGTTGTGTGAAAGGTTGACATCGCCCTGAGAGGTAAGATATGAACCTCCTGATGTAGGCTAGTCTTCCCTGAAGGCCACGGAGTTCGCGGAGGTTCCTCGGTGGACTCATCTCCAGGATTATTTTTGTCTTATCGGGGTCTATGTGAATGCCCCGGGAAGTAATGACAAAGCCCAAGGATTTCCCGCTGGACACGCCTAGGAAGGACTTGGTGGGATTCATCTTTAGATTGTGTGCTCACTTAAGGCCGAACATTGTCCTCAAATCGTGTAAGTGATCATCCTTGGAGTGGCTTTTAACGGCGATGCCGTCAACGTAACACTCGACTGTCTTGCACAAGTGATCTCTGAAGATGATACTCATAGCTCGTTGATATGTAGCACCGGCGTTCTTTAGGCCGAAGGGCATGACTGTGTAATAATACACGCCGATCGGTGTTCGAAATGACGTATGCTTCTCATCGTCAGAAGACATTTTGATTTGATTGTATCCTGAAAAGCCATCCATAAAGGACATGTGCTCGAAGTCATACGTATTATCGATCATTATGTTAGTGATTGGAAGAGGAAATTCATCCTTAGGACATGTCGCATTCAGATTGTGAAAGTTGATGCAGATTCGGATCTTCCGTTCTTCTTGATGACTGGTATTATATTAGCTATCCAGTCCGGGTACTGCTTCTCACGGATAAAATTGCTAGCTATAAGCTTGTTTACTTCCGCCTCAATGGAGTTCATGATGTCTGGACGGAACTGCCGTTGCTGTTGTTTGACTGGTTTTGCGTCCGGATGTATATTAAGCTTATGAAGTGCGATCTCGGGGTTTATCCCTAGCATGTCTCCGTAGCTCCAAGCAAAGACGTCGATATATTCTCTGACGAGTTGCAAAAGCGACTCCCGCTCGTCGTCCATCAGGCTTTTGTTAACGAAGATTGGCTTTGGAGAGGATTCGTCGCCGAGGTCAACTTGCATGACTTCGTCTTTAGTGGGAGGGTCTCATTGTTCAAAGCGCTTCTCCCATTGTGCATCCAGTTGTTGGACCCATGGCTCCAATTCAAGAGGTTCAAGTAGATTTTTGTCTTCCTCTTCAATGTCAGCTGACGTCATGTTGACAGAGAATGTCTGCCTGAATATATCCCTGATGCTATCATCGGAATTATATGTAGACGATTCGGATGAGTGAGTATCCCACTCGCATTCCTCATCGGAGCTCTCGGGCGTTGTTGCTGGTGTAACATAACCGAGACCGTATCTGGACTTGCTATAATAATCCTGAGGTTTCCCAATCGGGGTTGACAACTGCAGAGGCAATCGCCGGACGTTGCCATAATTTATACCTAGGGTAGTCTCCATGTCGTACCCCTGATTTTGCATGAAGTACTTGGCTTGGGGACTATACAGGTAGAGCGACAATCTTCTAGTGTTGGGTTCGAGGTCGAACTCTTCTGGCATGAAAGGTTGAGGACCTTTTTTTCGGTCGAAGATGATCGTATGATCCCCTTTTCTTCTGCCTGGGACTAGGAAGTAAGTACCTCTAATGGGATAAGTCGGTTTGCGGTATGGACGGTTGTCACTTGTGTGTGCAGGTTAATGTCTAGACCGTGCTCCACAGCATACATCAGATTGCACTCAGGGTAGTTCAAAGGTAGCCTCTTATTGATGAAATAAGGAATTTTGTCTACAGGAATTACATCATCAGGAGAGGGACTATCAACCTGTGCAACCATATATTTTGCGAGTTCTGCCTCCTCTTCAGCTACCTCCTGCGTGACCGGAGGTTGGGACGCTGTCTTGGGCAGCTTAACCACCAAGGGTTCTACTTGTGGCATTGGCTTGCCTGAGGGCCTCGGATCAATACTTGGTTACCAGCTCGTCTTGGGAAGACGGATAACCATTGGCTCGATAGAGGACTTCGTATCTTCCGATTGCCTTTGATTGGATTTTGGCAATAGGATCACCATCGGCTCCACAGAGGGCCTCGCATCTTCCGATCGCCTTTGATTAGATTTTAGCAATCGGATCACCATCGGCTCCATGACGGGCTTTGGCTCCTGGCTGAACCTCGGGAGTCTGATGACCATTCGTTCCAACTGCGCAGCTGGGGCGGGAGAACCGAACACCTCTTTATGCAAAATTACGACAAGGGGTGCAGTTTTGCCCGGTTTACGGGCCTAGAGATAGATTTTTAGAGGTTCCTCTGACCCTGTTATAGCCTCCAGTTCGTCAGCTATATGCTTCTTGGATTCTTTATATAGATAAGCCTCCGAATAATAGTAAGACTCAACCCCTTTGAAGGTATCGATGTCGGCAAATTTTGTCTTCACGAAGCCGTGCTTACTGACATACTTGAAGCACTGGTGGAGTGTGGACGGCACGATCATATAGTCATGTATCCATGGATGCCCCAAGAGGATATTGTAGGATGTATTACATCTTTGACGTAGCAGGTAACCTCCGTCTTAAGGTCGTCGATCTGATATTTCAAGTAGATCTTTCCTAGGGGATAGCTCCTTCCCGAGTTGAAACCGCTAATGGCAGTGTTGGTCGCCGCTAGCCGGTGTATAGGAATGTCGAGGAGTTGAAGCAAGCTTTTTGGGATAATGCTTATTGACGAGCCAGGATCGATGTGCATCCGATCCACCTTGATGTCCCCTATGTATCCAGTGTAGTACAAGGGGCGATCATGCAAGTTGGTCTTGATTAACATGTCCTGTGGAGTGAAAACGATATTGGGCATTACGTCTGCACAATTTTTGCGCTGGAGATCTGTTGACGCGTCCTCCCCTGTAGGCTTGACCTGGGCTAAGTAGGCATTAGCATTCTGGAGTGCTTCGCTCAATGCGACACGAAGATCCTTGGAGAGCCTTAGGAGCTCATATAACGACAACTTTGCTGGCGTATTAGCCAGTTGTGCTAGTATGTCAAAGTTGTAAGGTCTCTCCAGCCCCTGAGGTGTATCCTTAAGGAGCGGCCTGTCGAAGCGGGTTTCCTTTGGCTTGGACCTGTTCGCCGGTAGAGGATGCGATGGCCCCAGAACATCGGTAGGAGGCAGCATTGTCGGCTGAGGATCCTCGACTAAATTACCCAGGGTGGGCTGGACTTGTGTGCTAGACTGGGTAACAATGGCTGCCATCTCCTCAGCTTCAGCGGAGATTGTATGGCATGATCTGGACTTTCTGCCCTTCTTTTTGCTGGTTGAAGATGGCACCGCCTGAGTAACTTGGGCACTAAGTCTGGGTGCACCTATATGACCTCTCCTCGTGACGTGGTGAGAGGCACCAAGCCAGTCGTCTGGTCCCGGACAGGTGGAAGATTAGTAACCTCCATCGTTGTCCGGGGAACAGGTACTACCCCGTCTTGAGTTTTTATTGGGGAAAAGTCACCGAACTGAACTGATACCATGTTTGTAGCCACGGTAACCTCTTTGAAATCCAGCGAATAAGTATTAGAGTTGATGAGGTTCTGGATGTACCGCTTTAATGTGAGGCACTCCTGCGTAGGGTGGTGGACATAGCGGTGGAAGTAACAATACTTCGGATCCTCGATCTCTACTGGTCGAGGCTCGCGCTCTACATGACGGAGCCAGATTCTACCCGCCTTTAAGTGCATGTCGAAGATAGGTTTGACATGGCTATCTTTAAAGGAGTATGTCATCTCCTTGGGCTTCGAAACTTTTACTTGCTTTAGTTCGGGCTTTTTGGTTGTACCAGCAACCTGGCCTGTTTGCCTTTATTGTCCCAGTTATTGGAGGAGCCGCCACCGTTGTTGTTGGAGGTGGTACCAAGATATTTTCCCTTGTCCTCTCCGTCTGGGATGTACAATCCTAGCTGGCGAGCCTTCTTTAACTTTGCCTCCGTATTGGTAGCGCTTATGATGAAGGTCGTCCAGTCCCTAAATTGATCTTCGCCCATCCAGAGGCTGATTGCGGGGAGCAACTTCTTCTGGCAGATTTCAGTCAAGGAGCTTTCGAGATTGCCTTGGGGCAATCTCATCGCAGTTTGGCGAAACCGTTCGATATAGTTCCTCGTTAGCTCCCTCTCTTCCTGAATGACGTCCATGAGAGACGACATTGTTACATCATGTCCCACCTCATAGAATCTTTCCAGAAACATGTGTTTGAAGTCGTCAAAGGAATGGATGCAGTTGTCCGGGAGGTTGTGGTACCAGTCGAACGCGATTCCCTCCAATGCTTCGATAAATAATCGTGTGAGGATGGCGTCGCTATGCGGCAAATGGTCTGTTGTGACCTCAAAATACGTCATATACCGGCTGGCAAAGGTCTTTCCGTTATATGAATCGATATAAAATGGTTTGTACCATAGTGGAAAAGGAGCATCTCTCCAGGCAACGGGATACGGTTGCCGTATTCTGAGGTCCCGGGAGGAGTCTCGGGCACTGAACATTGCTCGAAGCTCCTGGACTTCTCTTCTTGCCTCCCTGGCTTCGTCTGAAGCTGAAGTAGCGGATGCTCCTAGAGGATTGTCACCCAAAAGAGGAGCGTTTGTGTTGGAGTCCGCGTTGACTGCGGGTCCCAAGCTTGTTTGTCCAGGCGTCCATGCTGGTTGAGTCGGCAAGACAGCTTTGATTTTGTCTACTGACTTGACCAAGGATAGGAGCATGGCTTCAAGTACTTCTAGACATTATCGATTTGTAGGCCCTTCATGATCATCTTCCGCCATAAACAATGTCTGCAGGTGGGAGAAGACCGATGGGACCGCAGAGGATATGCTTTCCGTGTCGTACCTTCGTAAAGAGAAATCATTGGGGAATGTCGAAATATCCTCCTTCTCAGACTCGGAAGGGGTGCCACCCCCTGTGCAGAAAGCTTCATCGTCTTAGAGAAGGTAGTCACCCTCGGGGACGTCCAAGTCTGTTGCATAATTCCAGTGGATCGCTACCCCCTGCGTATTCTTTTGGAACACCGGGTTGTCGTATACATTGAGGGGACTACTACCCCCAGCTTCATCTACCCCCAGGGAGGTCGAGGATGAACCCCCCGGTGTTGGAAGTATCTTTTTTGAATGGGTTCCTAGGTAGACACCCCCTGTGATCGTCGGTAGCAACCCCCCTGATGAGAGTTTCCTTGCAGTGCTGGCTGAGATTGCCGGGCTGGAGAAGCCTGTCTTGTTTCCTCCCTTGCCGGTAGGAACCTCCGAGTTGAATTACAGGAGGCAAAAGGAAATTCTTCGTCTCCCAAAATTTACACCTGTTTTTCGAGTTGTCGTCGGTCAGGTGCTGGCTGGTACAGTCGTTGGAAAATAGACTGTCGATCTTCAGTTGCTGCCAACTTGTTGCTGCAGAAGTTGATGACAACTTGGGTACATTGATGTCCTAGGGAGGGCTCACCGTATGCCAAGGTTGCCTCTCCTTTCTTGTATTTTTGGATGAGTACTTCTCGCAAGTCGAGGGCAGATTGATCTACCTTTGCATCCGTTTTGTGGGCTCGGGTATCCTGAGCGCACAGGTGCATAGATATCATATTTTCTCCCTGATCTGAGGCTAGTAAAAGCACTTGCTCTCGATCGTTGTAGGGAGACTTTTGGGACCTACCCTGTCCGTTTGCCGCAGAGGGCTGGACACAGGAGGTTCTGTACAACTTTCCATCAGGAGCCTGCATAACAGTTAACGGTAACCGTTGACGGTCAGCAGTTTGGACAGTTGACTAGGCTTGTTGGGCCCGTACTGTCCTAGACTTCTTTGACTTAGCACCCGAAGGCACATAGTAAGAAGAGTCCATATTGGAACATTCCACATTCTTAATGGGCCGCATGGGGTTTGGTCCGCATGAGAGACGGTCGAAAATAGAGCTTCTGACAGGGCCGCATGGGGCAGCCTGCCTGCGGCTAGGATTGGCTGTCGCATAGGCAGACTGCCCACTTTTCTTATGCGACCTCTTCTTCGTCCGCATAGATTTCCCTTGTTTCTCCAAAAGCTCAGCATCGTAGTATTTTCCTCTACTGGATTTGGGGACAGTAGGATTCTCTGCGGTCTGAAGCAAGGCCATAGAAGAGCTTTGATCACCGTCTTGGGCCGTAGAAGAAGCTTCTTCAGAACCTGGCGAGGGTCAGCAGTTTTGCGCTTCGACGTCCTGCAGGTTCTCTTCAGGTTGGCAATCTTCTGTGATGGGCTGGCAATCCCTTCAGAAAGCATTTCTTCGAATGCTTGTTGGTCAAAATGAACCACAAGTGTTTGCTGCGTAGAGCCGAGCTTGAACGCATCAGATTGCGTCACCAACTTCTCATCAGAGGAGAAGGAAGTCCCCAGCAGGGTCGCCATCGAGTTTGCCATTCAATACCAAAATAAGAATTACAGAGAAACTCGATTTGATTGCAAACTTTGAAAGTACAAAAGAGAACCTAGAAAGTAATCCTAGAAAACAATCTATGTACAATTATTTTTTATTCTGGGGGGGTGACGATGGAGGCTCGGGAAAGTATAGCAACTCTGCCTTACTCCTTGGACTATCAGACACAGTCTTTGCTATTGAAGAAATTTGCCAACCTTTTATTGCCAACCTTTTATGGGTGTGGTACCCTGCTATTTATAGTGATTCCTGCATAAAGCAGATTTTAGGCCACATAAAGGGCCACGTGGCCATGTATCTATAACAGCACACGAAGACTCGATCTTGGGCTGCCAGCTGGTTGGGGTTGTTGAGATTTCTTTGTTGTAGCAAATCTGGGTGGTTGAGACTTGGTCAAATTGTCATATGTTCCCCCTACAATGTAGAGCCTGAATCATTTTGGCCGCATAATGGCCTTAGAAGCCTTTCTTCTGCGGCTCGGCTCCGCTTGGCCGTATGGGATCTTTGAGAGCCTTGCTTCTACAGCTTGGTTTCACTTGGCCGCATGGGATCTTTGAGAGCCTTACTTCTGCGGCTTGGTTTCACTTGGCCGCATGAGATCTTCGAGATCCTTGCTTCTGCGGCTTGGTTTCACTTGGCCGCATGGGATCTTCGAGGGCCTTCCCCCTGCTGCTCGAATCCACTTAGCCGCATGGGGTCTTCGAGAGCCTTGCTTCTGCGGCTCAAGTTTTCTTAGCCGCATGGGGTCTCCAGGAGCACTCCTTCTGCAGCTTAGTTTCACTTGGCCGCATGGGATCTTCGAGAGCCTTCCCTCTGTGGCTTGGTTTCTCTTGGCCGTATGGAGTGATGGTCTACATAAACTCCATCTTTTCCATGCTTCTACACATACACCCACACATGTACCCATGCACGCTATCGCTTATGCATCCGCATGCATCTCACGCATAAGATAAGGACAGAAGCACAACAATAATGCATAAGTGCCATACGACGATGCTGACGTGCTAAGTGCAAAGTGCGCCAACAAAGTGCTACTTTGTATCCTTGAGCCTGAGTCTGAGTCGCTAAGCCCCTTTGGGTCTTACCTCCTTAGGGATTTTTCTATGAGCATGACAAAAAGAATGAACGCTTTTCTTGAGCAGTTATTCTTTTTTCTAGAAAAATACTCCCACATGGCACCCATATGTGCCACACCACACCCCATGTATACATCTCAACACAAGCAAAGCTATATATTGAGATACTCACTTGGTGTTGTAGCCAACATGGGACTATTCTCACTAGTCCAAAGGCAAAAACATTAATAATCTCCAATATATCTCAATATTTTTTGGTTGAGCGTTACCCATAGTGGCTGCCCATCATGTATTAGGATAGATGTCGCTTTGACTTGAATCTTCCCGCATAGGCCAAATAGAAGTATGATACAAGAGATGACTAAGCCTTGAATTCAGCACCACAGCTATAATTCTTTTACTCACATAATAACATCAAATGTGATTCCGTTTCTACATTAATATCCATGTGCCCGCCTGGTTTCGGTGTATGTATATTGGGTGTCTACAAGGTTACCCTCAAGAAATGTCTTGTATTTCTTTCTATATACTCTAGGTGAGTTCTTTTAAAGATTCATGCGCATGAAGCCTTTTGCTTCCTTGCGGTACTACGTCGCTATGATATGGACCAAAGCCGAGGCTACACCTCATCAAGGTGTCATTCTACTGTAGCATGAGGTCCCAGCCTCTTTGTAGTACCATACTACCTATCATGAAGCATTGCGCTTCCTTGTGGTGTTACGCCGCTGTGACATGGCTCACGTAGTCGAGGATTTACCCTCTCTTAGGTACCTCATGGTGGTATTATAGTACTGTAACATGAGGTCGGCGGCCTCTTTGTAGTGCTGCCTACCACATTTTATTTTACAACATTAGGCTACCTGCCTATGTGCGGTGCTACGCCATCATGACATGGCCCAAAGCCGAGGTTTTACCCTCTCAAGGTACATCATGTAGGGTCACCCCACTGTAGCATGGTGCACTACGCTCATTTATAGTGCTTTTCGACTCGTGCTTTCTATAAAGCATGACGGACATTCAAAATGTCCGAGAACCCATTAAGGCACCTAAGCCATCCTCCCACAAGATTTGTTCTATACAAAGAACAAATAGTAGACAATAGTGGTTCTAGGTCTGTAACTCCTCAATAGCTATAAGGACTACCTACTGTTCCTGATATTCTCCTAGTCAATAATCCTTCTTTGAACCAAAAACTAGATGCCTAGTAGATTTGTCTTTGAACTAATAGCATAAAACTTTTTGGTAGAATTACAAAAACATAATATCAGAATGCCTTCAAGTACATTTTGTTGTTGTGTCCTCAACCAGCTGGTGCTTGAGACCTTTGGTGAACGAATTTGCTAGATTGACTTTGAACATCAATCATGACAATGATTCCACTTTTGATAAGATCATTCACCGCCCTGTACCTTAGTCGTACAGTCCTATTCTTGCCATTGAAGAGATCATTTGATGCCACCACTGCAGTTGCCTAGTTGTTGCAGTATATAGGTATCGTTGAAATATGCGTACCAATCTATGGAAGATCATACATGAGCTTTTGAAGCTATTCCGTTTTATCTGTTGTAGTCGCCAGTGCATAGAATTCAGATTCCATTGAAGAATGAGAGAGCATAGTCCGCTTCTTCGATTTCCATGACATAATAGCTCCACCCATGAAGAAGAAATCCTCATACGGACCTTTCATTCTCTACTTTCGAGCAGCAGCTTGCATCACTAAAGCTTTCTACCACTTGCGGATAACTGCTATAGTGCATCGCATACCTATGAGTCCTCTAGAGATATCTTATTACTCTTTTCACATCTTTTCAATGCTCCAAACCTGGATTCCTTGTAAACTGACTTAGTGTTCCTACAACAAAAACTATATCAAGCCTAGTAGCAGTAGTCATATACATCAAACTCTCGATTACACTTAAATACTCCAGCTGCCTCATGCTTTCCTCTGGATTTGCCTTCAGCTTCTTGTCACACCTATACAGAGTATCGACCCCTGGAAGATCCTGACACCTGTAGCATGTGATCATCTTTTAGTGTTATAAGACTGCGACAGCGCCACTCCAGTGCCTGTCTGGATGATCTTTATTCCTAGGTAATATCAGCTTTCCTTAAGTCCTTCATGCTAAACTTAGATAAGAGGTGCTGCTTTGTATCAGTGATGCATGTTAAATCTAAACATAATATCAATATTTCATCCACGTATAGACAAATAACAAACCCCTCCCATCTGCGAACTTGGTGTATAGATACTTGTCCGTCTCGCTGACCTTATGGCCATTTGATCTTATGACCTTATGAAACTTCGCGTGCCTCATCTTGGGAGCTTGCTTTACACCATATAATGACTTCAACAACTTGGAGACTTTGTCTTCAAGGCTTTTGATGATAAATCTTTTTGGCTATTGCATGTAAATCTCTTCAGTCAACTCTTCATTCATGAATATTGTTTTAACATCCATCTGATGAATAACCAGCCTTTGAATTATACTTAGAGCAATCAACATTTTGATGGTCGTCATCTGCGCTACTAGAGCATGTGTCAAAATAATCTGTCCCCTATTTTTGAGAAAACCCTTTGGCTACCAACTTTGCCTTGAACTTATCTACAGTTCTATCGTCCTTCATCTTCTTGATGAAGAACCATTTGCATCCGTTTGATTTTTCTCCTCTAAGTAGATCAACCAACACCCATGTGTTGTTGGAGGTTATCGAGTCATACTCATCATTAATAGCCTCCTTCTATATGATAGCATATCTAGTCTTCATCGTCTCATCATAGGTAAGCGGATCTGCTTCCACATGATAGGTAACAAAGTCATCTACGAAGTCCTTCTGTCTCCTCACTCGCTTAGACATAAGTTCTTTGAGTTCTGGTTCAACCATTGTCTCTGCAACAACTACTTCTTCTTGGACTACATCTTTGTTTAGAGCTTCATCCTTCTGCGCACCCACACTATTCTCCGTAATGTCTACAAAAATAATATTCTTGTGACTTGTAAATTTATCTTCAATGATACGTTTTGATTCGATACCAATAAACCTTCGAGCATCACTCCTTAGCATAACCCAGGAAGATTGTCTTCGTAGTCCTCATACCCAGCTTGGTGTCATGTCGTAGGCACCCAAAAATAAAACCTTTGCTCTTATAGTAGTAGTTAGAGTAAGGATCGATCCCATGGAGAATAATTAGTATAATTTTATGCAATATAAATAAGGATGGTGTTTGCCATTAAAATTCTTTGATTGCAAATTTTAATACAAACAGAACAGTGTTACAATATAGGACTTAAATGTAGTCCTAGGTGTACACTTTTGTTTATCTGGGTTCCTTGTGCCGATGGAGTGAGTGGTAATGCGTTGACTCCATTGACGATCTAACGACGGTTATCGGTTCTCTGAAGGTTTGGATTGCTCTGGGTGCTGGAGCTTGCTGAGAGGAGGAAGACGTTGAGTGTCTGTATCTGCCTCTCTGGTGGTGCAAAGTCTTTGTGTATTCGTTGTGGAGGTTGGTATGTGTGTGTGTGAAGGAAATGATCCCTCTATTTATAGCTTTGCAGGCTGGCTGCTCATGCGCGCATGTAGGATGCGCCTGTACGCGGGGACGCCACGTTGATTGCTGATGGAGGCGCGTGGACGATGCACCCTGATCGAGGGGTTGACTTCTTCATGTTGCTGTTGTGAGCCGGCACGTAGCAGAGAAGAAGATCTTTCTGTTGCTGAGATCTTAGGTGACTCGAGTCAAAGGATACGTGTCATCGACCCATGGCTCGGAGATCTCTGATTTGGTGGGGAATGATCTGGTAGGATGCGCCTGAGATTGGGCGCATGAGGAGACTTTAGCTCGTAACCATTAGGAGTCACGAACCATTCTGGGTACATGGCTTTTGAGGTGCATGCAGAGCTTCAGTAGTGACTTTACTCCTGTCTTTTGGGATCAGAGAGAAGTCTGGGGTGCATGGCTTTTGAGGCGCATGCAGAGCTTTAATGGTGACTTTCCTTCTGTCTTTAGGGATCAGTAAAAAGTCTGAGACGCATGGCTTTTGAGGCGCATACAGATTTGGGCACATGGCTGTAGAGGCACATGCGAGTGGTTGAGTGGCCACGTGGCAGTAGCCGTCGGAGGAAGTAGTGATGACACTGACGTTGGCGATGCTTCGTCTTCTAAAAAAGCTGCCGACTGTTCAGACTTCGGGAGGCGTGCTGCCAACTCTGTCAGTTCAACATTTAATGTTTGTGACATTCGATGGACAGCTGAGTGGGTGCGTCAGTTGGCGTTCCACTAGGCGTATGGGGACGCATGGGGGCGCATCCCATGTGATACGCTTGGTACTGAAAGGCGCATCTGTGTGATGCGCTTGATGTTGAAAGGCGTGTCTGTGTGATGCGCGGTCTGGCCGACACATCCGCTTCGTGACACGTCTTTAATGGTGCGACTGTTACGTTCGAGTGCTTTAAATAGCCGTTTTGACTTAGCTGAATTCGAAGCGTGCGGTTCATCCATTTAATGCAAATTCATTGCACAAAATTCGGAGAGCCATCCACTTGGCGCATGGGTTTGATTTGCTCGGCCTAAAATAGTGGCACGGAGAGGGGGTTTGCTTCTCGTTCTCTCACGTCCTTCCGACTTGAATTCGTTTACTCGGATGCATTCTGTTGATGAGATGCTCCCGAGGGTGAAGATGCGACGCAATGTCTTCGTTGATGCACTTGAAGGTGACTGTTACATCCAAAAGTCGGAGTCGAGGGCTTCTGATAGAGGCGGAAGGTGCCTGTTGTATCCAAAGATAGGGATGCTCGAGCCTCGTCTTCGTTGTACAGGAAGAGCCGTAGGGAATGGGGTATTATGGCTTTGGTGGCTCTTTCTTCCTTCAAAATGGGTGTAGCCCATTCTGGTTGTGTGGAAAGCTACTCCTTTAGCCATGATTTCGATCACGGTCTTCCTTGGCCTTTGGAGGCTCTTTCGAAGCCACCCCTGGCCACAGGTGGCTTGTGGTTCTTTTCCCTTCCTTGGCTAGAAGGTTGATTGCCACCCTCGTTCTGCTCAATAAATGCTTCATTAGTCGAAGCATTTAGACGGCGGTGAGCCTGGCTGGAAGAGCGGCACATAACTGGGCTGCTGAAGGGATGCACATAACTGGGATGCACATAACTGAGCTACTGAAGGGATGCGTCCTACTGAGGGCGCACGGTGGGATGCGCCTGGCTGAGGGCGCATGTTGATTGCTGCGCCTACTTGAGGACGCATGTTGGCTGGCTGTAGACTTAGGATCTTTTCTTCGTAGAAATTCTCCTTTGTACAGTCTTTCTTAGACATGTAATAAACTTTTATATGTTAAATAAAAAGTCCTCTTTTAATGTCTATATTTGTTGCTTTTTGCTGTGAAGTACTTTGGCCAAGCTCTGGCGCATGTAGTCTGGCGCATAGACTTTCTGGTTCAGAAATTCCATGCTTCTACAAGACCCCCTTCAAAGTTTTCAAAACTTTTGTATAAGTTTTGGAATACTTTGAATAAGAAGCATGGTAGTGGAGACGCATGACTGGGGGCGCATAGATACTCGCGGGTCAGTGATGGGGCGCATGCTCTGCTCAGTTAATGCAAATGATGACGCCTCGGTAACTGAAAAAGATTAATGACGATCTTTTTGGTTTTATTTGTGGTTATCTTTTCACAGAACCGAGGCGCTGGCTGAGATCACACATCATCGGTTCACGCGTGCGACCAAGCCCTATAAATAGGCAAGAGATGGAGAGAGAGAGTTCTTCTTCTCCTTGCTTTTGTTTTCTTTAGAGTTCTTCTTCAAAAACCCTAACTTTTCTTCTCTCAAAGAATGGCTCCCAAGACTCCTCGTGGCGGTGCTGGCAAGGACAAAGGAAAAGAACCTGTGAAGGCGTCGATGCCTATCTGCCCTCTGCCAGACGGGAGTAGATTATAACGAGGAAGTGATAAACCCTGCTCAAACCGCTATTATGCTGGATCAGCATCCCGAGAGAATGACTCTCTTACTCCCTCTCAGGGGGAGCGGTGACTGGCATCATCAAAATTGATTCTACCTCCGATCAGAGAGATACTTTGACCGTAGTGCGGTCTGGGTCTTCTTTCACCTGGCGGACTCTACGTCCTGGGAGCATTTATAATGATGTTCCCTCGATACATTTGCTTATAGTGCCTTGACTTTTGCACATCATATGCTGTTGATGGAACGCTCATACCCGAAAGAAGAGTTTCGGGTAGAGGGTTGGTGTCATTGACACTCTGGGTTTTGTCGCGGTTTCGGACTGAGCTCCGAGAGATCTGACTGTCGCGATTCATGCTACCCAGGCAGGTATTGACATTAACAGGCATATGTTCCTCGCACTCTTGGAGATGTTTGATATCCATACCGGGACCTTTTTCTCCGGTGGAGGAGTTAGGGCTCGTACTTCATGAGATGTATGAGGTATCAAAGCTCCCTTGGGGATCGGAACCCTATGAAGAGTACTTTCTGACCAACGAAGAGTTTCAAGTCCTGGAGGACAAGGCTGAAGAGATGACGGCCGTCTTTAAGGAAGTGGCGAGTCATCATTACTATATGCAGAGAAGGGATAAGAGCGGGTCACAGCCTCATATGACCGCTTGGAGAGATTACATCTTTAGGCAAGACAAGGGGATCCCTCGCAGTTCTCCACTCTGCCAGCGCTCTCTCGTAGCGAAATTCTCTCTGAGATGAGCAGGTTAGGTGAGAAGAATCCCCGGAGAACGAAGACCAGCAGTCGGATGAACGCTCCTACAGCTGTTTCTGGCATCTTGCTCATCGGATGTCGTCGAAAGCAGTATTGGTCGTGTATCTTATGGTTTGGCTTCAGGATTACGCCTTCCCGGGCGGATCCGGCTCTGTAGAGAGGGTGACCCGGAACTTAATCCTGCCAGCTGTGATACTTCCCGCAATGGTATGTAACCTACTGCGAGGTTTACGCGAGTTCGCGGGAAATATGATTCATGACCGAGGTCAAAAAAATAACTTCCCGCGTGCTAAACTGCCGTTTCACTATTTGATAGGGTGGTTAATTTTATACCATCCCAACGTAATGAGTCCGGGTTCAGAAGAAGACTATAGGGCCGGAGATGCATTCCTTCGCCGTTTCCACCAGAGGAGTTGGTCGCACACTGGCGTCCCTGTTTGCAGAAGGGTTTTATCCCATCTTCAGGGATGGAAGATCACCAAAGTTGGTCCAATCTTCTTGGGTTTTGAGGCCAACAAAGACTTAAGGGATTCAGGTGAAGACGCCACCGCTCTGCCTCCATGGAATTCCGCTGGTTGTAAAGTATTCGGCCATCCCATCTGGTGTACCGGAACAGGAATCAGTGCTTCCTGGAACCGTATTTACCAAGCCGCTTTGCACGACAATTCGGTTATGCTCAGCTGATGTTGGACAATCCCAGTATCACCCTGGGGTATGCTGGAAGTTTGTTGGATGGTACGAGCTTGGCATTACTATAATACCGGATGTACCGGAGCTCGCTTTACATTGCCCGTCCTGGATCCGCGGCCGCCCATTCTTTACTCGACCGCCAAGTTTTACTGTGTTATGGCTGCCGCGCCTCCCGGGTATGATAGGAAGACAAGTCTTGTTGCAGGCACCCCGTTAGCGGTGACCGGCATGTATCGGCTAGGGCTCGATCGCACCGTCCACCAGAGATGGGTCATCAAGGTGCCCCTGCCGCATCCCCAGGGGTCAGGCCGGACCTTCGGTTGATCAACCGAAACGACGTGCAGATACAGGGGCTGGATCTCCTGCGTCGAAGAAGCCGAAGAAGGCATCGTCACCGACGTGTCATCGGATTCAGCATCTGCAGAGGTAAGGATGTCCCGCATAGTCCTGGTTTGGGTTCAAGATTTCATGTAATCAATGCTTCCCCCTTTTTGTAGGAGCCGCTGAAAAGAAGGCCTCGTACTCCAAAATCTGGTGGGAGCAGGCCATAGGAGATGGCGGGCTCGTCTGAAGTACGCATCCCGCCGACTATGATGTCTTCCATGAAGGAGAATCCAGAGGATGTTGTTGTCGTGGAGATTCCAGCATCCCCAGATTATGTCAGAAGGAAGCTGAGGATGTAGCAGCTTCCGAGATGATGAAGGCCGCTGCGGGGGCCTCGAATGCCGAGGGTCCAACGGACACGGGGCTTCGTGATGAAGATGTAGAGTGGAGTTCGTCGTCTTCGGATGACGGTGCTCTAGAGTTGCAAGAGCCTGTTGCGGGGGCAACAGATGTGGTTGGAACAGAGGAGAGGGTTGATTCCCCTCCTTGTCATGATGATGGGGGGTCGACTGCAGCATTGCCGAGCCCTACCCCAGACTCAGCGGCGGAAGCTGAGGTGGCTACCAATCAGGAGGTAGCGACAGATCCTGTCCCTGTAGAGGGATTTGATGAAGAGACTCGTCTGACGGTCCTGACTCTTGGGGCGGGTCAGAAGACAAGTGTTGATCTCTCCGTTCTGCCAGGGGAGGTATTGGCTGCCAATAGCACGTCGGGGACTGAAGAGGTGGCCACTGACGTCGGTGGTACCTCCAAGTTCAGAAAGGGTAAGGGTGTGATGGAACCCTCTGTTGCTCCTTCCACTTGGCGTACTATCTCGACACCTGTGCCGACTTCTTCTACTCCCTTGGCTCCTCGGGCTAGTAGCCCAGCCCCTGTTAATGAAGAGCCTATTGATGCCGAGGTTCCAGCCTCGCAGGTTGAGGTCGGCGGGTCTTCTGCCGGTCCGCCAACTGGGGTAGCTCCTCCAACCCCTGCTATGACGCCACAGGTGCTGGCGGACGCAGATGAATATGTGAAATTCATCGTTGAGGCAGTGTATAAAATGCTGCAGAGGGGGGTATCGGCAGTGATGGATGCCAATGGAAGCTTTGCGACAGCAAGAACTCTGGCACTGCCTCATATCAACCTGATCCGTCTTCACCAGGGCCACGATTATATGGCCGTCATTCTGGAAGCCACGATGGCTGAGTTGGACCAGCGGCTTTCTGAATTAGGCGCATCCAACGAAATTACCTCTCCGTCCTGATAGATACGGAGAAGGAGAAGCTGCTCGCTCGAGACCGTGTCTTCCTACCAGGCCACTGTGAGTGTCTGGGAACGCGAAGTGGCTGAGATGAAGCTGCAGTGGAGCTGTTATCTCAGTCTATGCGGGAGACAGTGGAGACACGGGCTGCGTTGGACGTTAATATCGCGAGATTGACGCCCAGATCCGCCGCCTTGAGGACTAGCGGGCTCGACTCCTATTCGACGCCGAATGTGTCTAGGCTGCACACGTAGCGTTCAAGAAGGAGGAAGCAGCTTTCACTCACCGAGCTCTTACCCTGGCTCAGCAGCGGCAGCAGCTAGATGAGAAGCATGAGAACGATACTTCTGCTAAGGCTGTTGAAGCGATGCGTCAAGAAGCTGAACGTCGAGTCTTGGCGACTGTGGAGACTCGGGCGGCAGACTTGAAACGCCGAATTACAGAGCTTTCAGCCAACCCTGGGGATATTTAGGGCTTCTAGTCTCTGTTTTTTTGTGTATTTGCAACTCTTGCTGGGGATGGTGTAATCCTTTACTCTCCTTTTTTTAGAAATAAAGAAATACCATTTTCTGCGATGTGTTCATTTTTGCTTGTTATGAACTTTGATGATTTGTGTGGACCTATTATCTTTTACGTACCTTGGTTTTAGGTACAGATAATAAGTTTGAGAGAACCCTCATGTTTGCTCAGAGGTGATATGGACGTGGCAAATATGGGGTTCAAATGATAGAATCTTCCTACTCAGAGGTGTTATGGACGTGGTAGGAATGACTCTGGGGCATACGCGAAACTACTCAGAGGTAATGTGGACGTGGAAGTTCTGCGATCAATGTATGGCAACGCGGGGGTTGTCTGTACGGGATGTTTACTCAGAGGTAATGTGGACGTGGTAAACATGAAGGATAGCGTAGTCTTACGGGTGTAAGATTATGTCTTGTAGGGCGTAGGAGAACAACTCAGAGGTGATGTGGACGTGGTTGTTCTTCTACTGGAGGATGCCACGGAACAGCTGGGTTTCGAAAGCGTATGATTTTGTGGAGTGGAAGTACATGTCTGGAAAGATGTCAAGAGTAGTACTTCTTTAGGAACTTGTCGTTGATGGGCATCATGAACAAGTCCCCATTGGGTTTAGCGAGGTGGTAAGCACTATTTGAGTATACCGTCTCTATGATAAAAGGTCCTTCCCACTTGGGCTCGAACTTTCCTGGTGTCTTGTGAGTCAACACCATCGGCCTCCTGACTGCCAAAACCAGGTCGCCAACTTGGAAAGTCCTCTGATTGACCTTCTTGTTGAAAGCCTGTGATATATGGGCTTGGTAGAGTTCGATGCGCTGTTGAGCTAGGAGACGCTTTTCGTCAAGTGTCTCCAGTTCCGCAGACGACGACGTTGATTGTCTTCTTCTGTGAGTTGGTTTGTGATTGCTATACGGAGTGAGGGTATCTGAATCTCGAGAGGCAGTACCGCTTCGCTCCCGTAGACCAAGGAGAATGGTGTGTTGCCTGTCGGGGTCCGTACCGTTGTGCGGTAGGCCCAAAGGCATTCGCCGAGCTTTTCGTCCCAGCCGCGTTTGTTGGATGACACGACCTTTTTGAGTAGCCTGACGATAGTCTTGTTAAAAGCCTCGGCCAATCCGTTTGCTGCCGGATTGTGGGCGGTTGATGCCACGTTCTGAATGCAGTTCCTGTCACAGAATATGCTGAAAACATGGCTTATGAACTGAGGACCGTTATCATAGATAATCCTCCGAGGTACCCCGATACGGTAGATGACATGGTGCTTAATGAAGCTGATTACCCTAGAGCTCTTCACTTTCGCTAGTGGAACTGCTTCTGCCTATTTAGAGAAATAGTCAGTGATAGCTAGGATGAAGCGGTGTCCCCTCGATGAAGAGGGAGTGATAGGACCTACAATGTCCATACCCCACGCTTCAAAGGGCCAGGAGGCGACCGTAGGATGTAGTGGTTCCGACGGTGTATAGATAAAGTCGACGTGAAGCTGGCACGCATGCCACTTTTTAGCATAGTCGATGGTGTCGGCTACCATGGTTGGCCAGTAGTAGTCCATACGTCGCAGTCGATCCTGCAACTTAGGGCCAGGTTGATGATCCCCGCAAGTCCCGTCATGAGCTTCCCGTAGAGCATCGGCTGCTTCTTCGTTGGATAGACATCGAAGGAGAAGTCCATCATAGGAACGTCGATACAGCATTTTAGTAGCTGTATCGTAATAGAATCGAAGGAAATGCCTCCTGACTGAAACGGCTTCCTTCGGGTCTTCTGGGAGAATTTCGTAGACAGCGAAGTCGATGAACGGGAACCTCCAATCTTGGACGTTAACACTAGCACTTGTTGACATGGCATGGGCTATTTGTGAGCATAGATTGTTTTTAGGACAGACCAAGTCTTGACCAACTACCGTGACGTAGTGTTGAGTCCCGAGGGGTACTGCCAATGAGGCTGCGAGGCCAGCCAGAGCGTCAGCCTCCAGGTTTTGAAATTGAGGTACGTGTTCTATGAAGAACTTATTGAAGGTTGAAATAATATTCAATGCAGCCTCATGGTAAGGAACCAGATCATCATGGTGAACTTCATATTGCCCTCTGATCGACGAGTTTTGAGTCGCCGTAGGCTTCTAGATGATCCACCCCCAGCTGCTGCGGCAGCTGGAGTCCCATGATGAGAGCGTTATACTCGGCAATATTGTTGGAGCACGGCTTCGAAAGGGAGTAAGCACGCTGGATGACCAGCTGATCAGGGGAGACTAAGACTACCCCCACTCCGGCGATGATTTGGCCTTTGGGGCCTGTTCTTGAAGTGCCATCAAAAAATATCCGCCAGACGAAGCTTTCTTCGGTGACGTTTGATTCCTGGATCTCATCCGGGATATCTTCATAGAGTCTGGAGGACTCTGGGATGGGGTATGCAGCTAAAAAGTCGGCCAGAGCTTGGCCCTTGACGGCTTTTTGCGGGACGAAGACCATGTTGTATGGTGTCAACAGGATTGCCCATGTAGCTAGTCAGGAGTTCAATGATCCTGGCTTCGTCATGAGAACCCTGAGTGGATTGACTCAGAAGATGACATGAATTGTCTGTCCTGAGACATAATGGCGAGTCTTCTGGATGGCAAATACCGAAGCCAAACAATCTTTTTCGACGGGGTTGTACTAGTGTTCAGCCCCGATCATTGTCCTACTAAAGTAGTAGATAGCTTGCTCGTAGCACACATCATTGTTCTGAGCCAACAAAGCGTCGAGGGGATGATCCATGGCACGGACGTAGAGGAGGAATGGTTTGACTGCGACGGGTGCCACCAGGACCGGCGAGCTCGTCAGGTAAGCTTTGATATCATCGAAAGCTTTCTGGCATTCTTCTGTCCAGACGTAGGAGACTCCCTTCTTCATGAGCTGGGTGAAGGGTTGGCATTTTCTGGAAAGATTTGCTATAAACCTTTGGATGTATGCCGGACGCCCCTGCAGGTCTCGAAGTTCTCAAAGGTTCTTCGGAGGGTCCATGTCAAGGATGGCTTTGGTCTTCTCGGGATCGACATGAATGCCTTTTGCCGTGATAATGAAGCCCAAAAACTTTCCGCTTGAAACCCCAAGAAAGGATTTAGCGGAGTTCATCTTGAGTTGATGCGCTCGCATGAGATCGAAGACTGTCTTTAGGTCTTGTAGGTGATCACCTTTGAGACGGCTCTTAACTGCGATGTTATCGACATAGCATTCAACTGTCTTACGAAGATGTTGACGAAAGATGGGACTCATAGCTCGTTGGTATGTAGCACCGGCGTTCTTCAAGCCAAAGGGCATCACTGTGTAGCAAGAAACCCCCTTCGGAGTCCTGAATGACGTGTGTTTTGCGTCATCGGGGAACATCTTGATCTGATTGTAGCCTGAATACCCATCCATGAAAGACATGCGTTCGAAGCCACATGTATTGTCGATCATCACGTTAATGATTGGAAGCAGGAATTTGTCCTTCCGGCAAGCAGTATTAAGATCCCTGAAGTCGATACAAACTCGTATCTTCCTATTCTTCTTGGTGACAAGGACGACGTTGGCCACCCAATCCGGATGTTGCTCTTCACGGATGAACCCACTGCTCAGGAGTTTGTCCACCTCTTGATCGATGGCGTTCATGACGTCAGGGCGAAAACGTCGTTGTTGTTGCTTTACAGGCTTAGCATCAGGCAAGGTGTTAAGTCTGTGTATCGTGATCTGGGGATCAAGTCCCGACATATCTTCATAGCTCCAGGCAAAGACGTCGATATATTCTTTGGCCAATTAGACCAAAGACTCCCGATCTTCTCCTTTTAAGCTCTTGCTGATGAAGATGGGTTTGGAAGGAGATCCATCCCCAAGGTCGACTTGCTCGACTTCATCTTCGGTAGGGGTTCGTACAGTTCAAAGTGAGACTCCCACTGTGCTCCTAGGCTTTGAGCCCAGGGCTCTTTCTCGAAGAGTTCCGGCGTTTGGTCATTGCCTTCATCCTCTTGAGATTATGAAGATGACATGTTGACTGATAGCACCTTCCTGAGGACTGAGCCGATACTGGTATCAAAATTGCATGTTGATGTTTCGGATGAATGGGAGTGTTCTACTTCTTTCGTCTCCGTGCTCTCTGGAGTTGCCGGCGGCGTGACATAGCCCACCCCCCGTCGAGTGCGATGATAATAGTCTGCAGCTTTCATTTAGGTATTGGAACCCGGAGGGAAAGGCGCCGGCCTTTGCCGTAGTTTAGGCCTTTGTTGCTTTTGAGATCGCAACCCATCTTTTGGATGAGATACTTCGTCTGGTCCGTGTACCGATAGACTTATATTCTGTCGGATCTGGTTCTGGCTCAAGTGGCGGGAGGTCTTGATGGCGCTCGACCTTGCCGAAGATGATAGGTTTTTTATCCCGATTCCGTGGTGGGACTATAAAACAGACCCTTTGGGACGGGACTACTCGATTTACATGATTGACGGTCGTTATTTGTGTTTGCAACGACCGTAGAGCGTTATCTAATATATACATGGCATTTTAATATGGAAGACTAGAATAATTAAAACACACTCTATTATTGATAAAACACGAGATTTTATTCCACGGGATTATATTGTCCAGAGAGGGTGCATCTACATCAGCAGATATGTATTCCCCTAGCTCTTTATCTATGAGTACTGGTGTTGGTTCGGAAGAGTCCACCGCAGCTTTGAACTTGGGGTCCGAGAGGGCTATGTGGGCCTTTTCCGGCAGCTTGGATGAGACGGATGATTTTGGAGGCTTGCCTTTAAGACGCACCTTCAGAGGTTCCTCAACTGCGCCTTAAGTGATTGGTGCCTTCCCTGTAGTTTTGCCACAAGGGGAGCGGATGTTTGAGGCGACTTTCCCTTAAGCCGTGTCTTCAAGGGAGCTTCAGTAGGTGTTCTACCTAGAGCAGTTGGTGCTTTTCCAGGTAGCTTGATGGTCATGGGAGGCAGCATCTGAGGCGGTTTCCCTTTGAGTCAAATTTTCAAAGAAGCGTCGGGAATCATCTTTGGCTCCATGTCCGGCTCTGCTGCCGTTTCTGCTTCATCGTCAGCATCATTGGCTTCCCCTTCGTCGGGTGACTTATATAAGTCAGCATCGGTGAAGTAGGCTTCAATCCCTTTGAAAGGGTCGATGTCCGCGAACTCCGTACGGATGACTTTGTTGGTGGACACGTACTTCATACATTGGTGGAGCGTAGATGGCACCACCATGTACTCGTGCAGCCATGGGCGACCCAACAGAATGTTGTAGTTGACTTCAGCATCCACGACATAACAGGTGACCTCGGTTCTGAGGTTACCGATGTGGCACTTTAGTCGTATTTTGCCCAGTGGTTCACTTTTGTTGGCCTTGAAACCACTGATTATTGTGTTGGAGGGTGCCAGTCGGTACATTAGGATCCCCAGTGTTGAGTGCAGCGTCTTCGGGATGATGCTGAGGGAAGACCCCGGATCGATCTGAATCCGCTTCACCTTGACTGAACCGATGTACCCTGTATAATACAGCGGCCTGTTGTGTCGATTGTGCTTGAGCAGCATGTCCTGTTGGGTGAAGGTTATATTGGGGATAACCTCCTCCATACAGTGACAGTGCTTGCATACAGTCGAAATCTTCAGGCTGCTTGACCTGACTGAGAAAGGATTCAGCATCCTTCAGAGCTTCGCAGAGAGCTTCTCGGGAGTCTTTGGAAAGACGAAGGAGCTCGAACAGAGATAGACGGGCAGGAGTACTGGCCAGTTGTGCCAGTATGTCGAAGTTGTGGGGCTTGGCTAGCCACGAAGCATTCTCTTTTCGCATAGGCCTATCGAAGCGGGCCTCTATCTGCTTCTGCTTATTGGCTGCTGAGGGCTTAGACGGGCCCTCGTCCTGGACAGCAGGGACGGTGCCAGGAGGCACCACCTCGACGGCAGCTTCGTCGGGTTGGACGTTCTTTTGTGAACGTGTCTGCACAGGAAGTGCCTCTTCCGCTGAATAAGAGACCGTTCGGCAAGACTTGATCTTCCTGCCTTTAAATTTGGAGGTAGGGCGTACCTCCGGTTGAGTCACCTCGGACGAGATCGGGGTGAACCCATAGGATCTCTCCCCGAGATGTGGTGAGTGGGATAAGTCCACTCACGTTGTCACGGGTTGGTGGTAAGTTAACCACCTCCATTGTCGCCTTGGGGATGGGGACGACGCCATCCTGTGTTGTAGTTGGCGACAAGGTGCCAAACTGGAGTGACACCACATTGGCTGACACCGTCTTCTCCTCGTAGTTGACGAGATTACATCCGCGTTGATCATGCGCTAAATATAATTCTTGAGGACGTAGCAGTCCTTGGTTGGGTGTCCGATAAATCGATGGTAGTGACAGTACCTCGGGTTGTCCACTTTCCCAACCTCGTCGGGACGCTTCGGGTCCGGAAGCTTGATCTTGTCACCCTGCTTCAGTATCTCAAAGAGTTGCAGGGTGTCTTCGTCGTTGAACGAATAAACCTCCTTTGGCCTTGGTGCAAGTGGAGGCTTCTGAGTAGGTGCTGATGCACCTTTTGAGGCATTGACAGTCAATTCCTGTTTCCCCTTTGTTTTTCGTCCAGGGTTATTTGCTGCGGGCCGTTTTCCCTTGTCCTCGAAAGCAGGGAAACTAACTCCCAAAAGACGAGCAGTGGCTGCCTTCTTCTTCGCGGCTTCTGCTTCA
>JANAVB010000810.1:0-147442 GCA_029216955.1 Iris pallida
TCGTCCGCTCGAGATTGCCAGGAATTACTTGTTTCCTTTCCGCTGCAGGTATAATTTGTGAACCCTAGTTTTCGCCTATGAAGTGTTAGAACACGTATTAGATCTGTTTAACTTTCTATCGATCAATACGCACGCCAAAGGAAGGGTCCTGGGAATCCCCAATTCCATCAATTGGTATCAGAGCCACTTTGGATCTACGTATTGATTGATACGTCCATGTTGTCCAATAAAACCTGCGCTGTGTAATAGTCAGTAGATGAAGATCTGTTCTAACTCGATTTTGCAGGCATCTTAGATCCAACTATTATGGTCCAATGTATATTTTTGATTATGTTGTTTAAACCACGGACATGTCGTGGATGTTGTTGTTGCTGTGGATGTAATTAAAATTACGAGGGTTGATCGTGCTTATTATTTTAATTTTGAAATCTAGATTATGTGTGAACTCCTTCGGGAGGCATAGGATTGATGTAATTTTAATTATTTTTGATCAATCGTGATGGCGGTTGTAGCTGTTTCTGACGTCGGATGAGATGCTGGTTTTAAGCAGTCCAAAGGCAGACAGATGATTTTCGATGAAGGAATCGACTAGGGGTAAGCATCGGGTCGGTTCGGTTAGAACCGAACCGAAATTAGGAAAACCGAAAAAACCGAGAACCGGTTTTTGATGGACCGATGACCGAACCGAAAGTGAAAGAACCGACCAAAACCAAACCGAACAAATATTTCGGTTTTCGGTTCGGTTCGGTTTCTTGGTCCCAAATGGGCCGGCCCATTAAGAAATAAAATCCTTGACTAATTTAAGCCACCATCAAATACGAAATAAATATAATATATAATTTTAAAAAACAACATGATGTACAATTAAATGATTAATTCATATTACAATCATGGAACACTTGAACAACATGATGTACAACATATTACAATCGTGGAACACTTGAACAAGTGCTGCACAGCAAGCTTGAAGCTTCCATCTGATTACAATAGTTCATAATCACATATTACAATAGGGAAATTCTTGAACAAGAGAAGGAAGACAGCATGCTTCCACCATCATCATCATCATTAAACAGCAATACAGATTACAGTGTGCTGCAAGCTGCCAGGATGCCATCAACAACAAATACTCACATAGTCCACTGCAGCAATACAGATTACAGTGTGCTGCAAGCTTCCAAGTTCCATCATCTTCAATTCTTCATCATCAAACAACAGTTTTAACGCCAAATAAGCCAACAATCACAGCCTGAAAATTGGGGACAAAGACGGCTCAGAATACATGCCTCGCCAATAGGCTGCAAATAAATGCCTCGCTAATGGCTGCAGTCAAATCATCATCGCCAAAGCTTAACAAATATATTAGTAAAATTCATAAATGCCTCGCCCATGGCAGCAAGCTTCCATCTGATCTGATTACAATAGTTCACTGCAGCCATACAAATAAATTAGTAAAATTCATAATACTTAAACGGTTGCAGCCAAAACATCATCTGCAAGACTGCAAAGAAAGGCCTCGCCCATGGCTGCAGGAGAATTGGAGAAACACCAGTTATGGCTGCAATGCCTCGCCAATAAAGCCAAATGGCAGTTAATGGCTGCAGTGCCTCGCCACGCCAACAAATACAATTTCCATCATCACCATCAGCAGTTAAATGGCTGCAGTAAATGAGTAAAATCCAGCACACTCCAGCAGTAAATGAGAACTGTAAAATCCAGACATGAGTAAAATCTAGCATTAAATGATTAACCCAGACATGAGTAAGTAAAATCCAGCAATGAGTAACCAAAGAGTAAAATCCAGCAATAAGTAAAAGCATTAAATGAGTAACCAAATCCAGCATTAACTTACAGCCACACCCAATGAGTAACCAAATCCAGCATTAACTGATCAACCAACTACCAAGCATTAACTGATCAACCAATTCCAGTGATTTCTCAAATTACTAGTCCCATTTAGTTTACTATGGCAATGATACTCTTTCCCGCAATGATTGCAACTTGCTTTTGGACGACCTTCCGTATCAAGAAATTTCTTAAAATCTTTCCAATGCGGAGCTCTTTCCTTTGTAGGCTTTCTTGAAACTCGAAGCCTTGAATTTTGATTGGATATAGGATCATTTGTGGCTTGAGAGCTAGTTGGTGGTTGATTATCACCTTCTTGCGCCATCTAAAACAATAATTTGTACTTTGAATATATAAAATATGCATAACAATTTCAATAAAACAAAATTAAGAAATACGCACATTGCATGAATATGATGTGCTTGCCATTGATTGGATTCGTGGTGCTACCTATTCAATGAATATGATGTGCTTTAACAAATTATGAGAAAAACTGAGAATTGTCAACTCTAATATCAATCTACAATCCTGAGAAAAACTGTAATTATCAACTCTAATATGAATCTAACAATCTTTAACAAATTATGAAATATCAGCTGAAATTTTCAACTGAAATTAACAAATTATGAATTATCAACTGAAATTTTCAACTGAAATCTATAAATTATGAATTATCAGCTGCATTAACAAATTACAAATTATGAGAAATTATGAATTATCAGTGAATCATGCAAGAAAAATATCAACTAATCATGAGAAATTATGAATTATCAGCTGCATTAACAAATAACAACTGAATTATCAGTGAATTATCAGTGAAATTATCAACTAATCATGAGAAATTATGAATTATCAGCTGCATTAACAAATTACAAACTGAATAATAAATTATCAACTGAAATAACAACTGAAATTACAAACTGAATTATCAACTGAATTATGAAATATCAACTGAAGTAACAAATTACAAACTACAAATTATGAATTATCAACTGAATTACAAACTGAATTATCAACTGAATTATGAATTATCAACTGAAATAACCAATTACCAACTACAAATAACAAATTGGAAATAACAAACTGATTATATTGACTAACTGAAATAACAAATTGGAAATAACAAATTGGAAATAACAAACTGATAATATTGACTAAATATCAAACTTGATAATAATAAACTCTAATTTAACAGATTACTAATATTAACAAATTATCAATTATCAATTGAAATTAACAACAACCGATCTAAATAAGAATCTACTCACACTCACAGACACAGTTGCTCTGGATCTAGGTTAGATCTCCACCGAATGTAGAAGAACCCACCAAAACCAGATCACAGTTGGCCCAGATCTAGGTTAGATCTCCATAGTTCAATACTTCAGTGAATCATGCAAGAAAAATAACCAAATAATTAGAAAGAAGGAAATAATACTAACAAACATCTGAAAAAAAAAAAAATAAGAGACTACAATTTTTTCTTACCAATACTCGGTAGTCGGCTAGATCTTTGAGTCGAGAGACCCAGAGGCCCAGATCTAGGGTTAGGAACTCGAAAAACCCTAGAGAGAGAGAGCACGAAAAACCCTAGAGAGCACGAGAGACTCAGAGAGAGAGATTTTAGGGCACAACTGAACTGAAGAAGACAGATCTCAGAGCAGAGCAGGAGAGACTCGACTCGAGTCCTCTTCTCTCCAGGAGAGGAGAGCTCAGAGCAGCGGCGGCGGATCTTTCCAGATCCAGATTTTAGGGCACGAGAGCACGAGAGACGAGAGACGAGAGACGGAGAGAGAGAGAGATTTTAGGGCACAGATTAAAAGTGAGCCCTTATATAATTAAGAGGGGTATTTTAGTAATTTCACTCTTAATAAAAAATAAATTTCGGTTGTCGGTTCGGTCGGGTAACCGAACCCAATAACCGTTACCCGACCCGAAACCCGAATATTTATTATCCTGGACCCGAAACCCGACCCGACACTTAAAAAACCGAACCGATTGCCAATATCGGTTCGGTTCGGTCCGATTTTCGGTTTCTAAACCGAATTATGCTCTCCCCTAGAATCGACAGCCAAAATCTTAAAAAAAAATCTGTGCAGCACCAGATTTTGGATTCGGATAGTTGAGGACGGAGCAGCAAAGATGACTATAATAGTTGGATATTTTCTCTTTTTTTTTGTCATTTTGCTTTTTCTGATTATGCATGTTTATTATTGTGTGGTTGTTTTTTTTTTGAAAAACCAAGCCTACATTAATAATGGGCAACATGGACATAATATCAACTAGTAGAAAAACTCTCATTGTTAAATAACTAAGTGGAAGAGGATATTTATTTAGTTTAAATCCTATGGTCTCCATTACTGGTTTGTAGGTGATGTAATTATACTTGCGTGTTGGCTACAGTACTTTCCTCCATATCGGATGAGTATAATTATGGATCACCAGTACAAACTTCCTTAGGGATAATTATAGAAAGTTACCTAGTATATGTTCACTTCTCCATCTGAAGGAACTCATTACAAGGTAATGGACTTAGTATTAAGTAATGGTATACACTTAGATACAAATAATGGTATCCTCTCCATCGGAGTCACTGCTATTATTTGTATGACCAGAGCAAGACCAGCATATTAATTTTATTTGTCATAAAGTTATGTTGACATGATAGTAAAATTAATAAGAAAACCTACTTGAACAAAGTTGAATTTGTATACGTCCACACTATCGTGGCATGCTAAATTCACGGTGTTCAAGGTGTTGGTGAATTTCTTATTATTATTTTAAGGGAATCAATATTTAGTTAATTCAAAAACTTTTTTTTGCCCTACATAATTTTATTTATGTGATTCTTAGGATTTTAAAAATGGGTTCTTTCAGTCCACTTATGGTGATTCTTAAAGAAAACAAACTTACTGGACCTAATTATATTGACTGGAAACATAATTTGGATATTGTTCTGACTGCTGAGGAGTACAAATATGTACTTGTTGAGGAATGCCCACCTAAGCCTGATGCTAACTCTGATGAAGAGGTCAAAGAGGCTTATAAGAAATGGAAAAAGGCAGATAAGATGGCGCGGTATTACATTCTGGCATCTATGTCAAATTTACTGCAACATCAGCATCAGGCCATGGCCACTGCTTATGACATGATGTATAACCTCAAGGAACTCTTCGGACATCAGAGTAGAGCAGCTAGGCAGTTTGCTTTGAAATGTTTGATGAATACAAAAATGGCTGAGGGTACACCAGTAAGGGATCATGTTCTCAAGATGATGGGTCATCTGAATGAGATGGAGATCCTTGGAGCTGAAATCGATGGGGAATCCCGGGTCGATATCATTCTCGGAACTCTGCCTAAAAGTTGTGACAATTTCTGTCTTAATTACAACATGAACAAAAGGTTGTATAGTTTGGCAGAACTTGCAAAAGAGCTACAGGATGCTGAATCTCTCTTTAGGCAGAGTGGTCATGTTTTTGTTTCTGAAAAGGCTTCTACTTCTAAGCCAAAAGGCGGTAAGAAGAAGTATAACATTCATAAATAGGAAAACTCAGCAAAGAAGGGCATGGGACCTCAAGGCGCGGTGAAAAAGCCGAAAGGCAAATGTTTCAAGTGCAAAGGGTCAAGACATTGGAAGACTGATTGTCCACTTCTCAAACACTGGAACAAAGAAGGTATATCTCATTTACTAGTAGTTGAAACATGTTTAGCGGTGTTATCTACCGACACCTGGTGTGTAAATACAGGAGCCACTAATCATGTCTGCAATACATTGCAGGGGTTCCAGAAAACCAGACGGCTTAGTGATGGAGAGATATGCTTGTTCATGGGTGATGCTTCAAAAGTATCGGTCGTTGCATTAGGAGATGTTACTTTATCTTTTGGTAGAAATAAGTCTTTGACATTGAGAGATTGTCTTTATGCACATTCACTTAGAAGGAATTTAATTTCTGTTTCTATGTTAGTTAAGGATGGATATTCAGTTTATTTTAATGACAATATTGTTATTAGAAAGAATAAACATTTTATCTATTCTGGTGCATTGGTTGATAATTTGTATGTCATTAATCCTATTTCGCCCACAATGTAACTTATAGAAATGAATAATATATCATCTAACTTAAATAAGAGAAAAGAACCTTCTTTTATGAACCAAAGATATCTTTGGCACTTGCGATTGGGGCATATTAACCTAAGAAGGATTCAAAGACTGGTTGAAGATGGACCTTTGAGTTCATTGGAAGTGGAGGCACTACTAGTCTGTGAATCCTGCTTGGAAGGTAAAATAACCAAAAGGCCTTTTACGGCAAAGGGGTATAGGGCCAAAGATGTGTTGGAATTGGTTCATTCTGATTTGTGTGGACCCATGACTATCCAAGCTAGAGGTGGCTTTGAATATTTTGGCACATTTATTGACGATTATTCAAGGTATGGATACGTTTATTTGATGCGCCGTAAGTCTGAGTGCTTTGAGAAATTCAAAGAGTACAAGACTGAAACGGAGAAACATCATGGAAAATGTATCAAGTCATTACGATCAGATCGTGGTGGCGAGTACCTCTTTGGAGAGTTTAGAATAATCAAAGGCTGGGATTGTATTCCAATTGACTGCACCTGGAACGCCCCAGCAGAATGGTGTAGCTGAAAGAAGGAATAGAACTCTTATGGAGATGGTTAGATCAATGATGAGTTATTCGGATTTGCCATATTCATTTTGGGGATATGCCTTAGAGACTGCAGCTTATATTTTGAACTTGGTTCCTTCTAAGTCAGTACCTCTTACTCCCACAGAGTTGTGGATTGGGCGTAAGCCTAGTCTGAAACATGTTCGCATTTGGGGTAGTCTAGCACATGTGCTGAATGGAAAAGCAGGTAAGTTGGAATCTCGTACAAAAGTACGCTTGTTTGTAGGCTATCCAAGAGGAACAAAAGAAGGTTTATTTTATAGTCCTAAGGATCAGAAGGTCATTGTTAGCACCAATGCCCGATTCTTAGAGGAAGACTATGTGATGAACCATAAATCCACAAGTAGAGTTGTTCTAGAAGAATTGAGATGTGAGACACCAAGTACTTCAGTACCAACAGTACAAGAGGATGAACCACAAATAACTGCACAACGTGTCATAAATGTTACACCACAACCGATAGTGTCTCGTCGTAGTGGGAGGGTTGTGATACAACCTGATAGATATATGTTCTTGGGAGAGTCGTCAGACTTCGTCCCTGAGGAACAAGATTATGATCCCTGTACCTACAATGAAGCACTCCAAGATAAAGATGCAGAGTCTTGGCAAAAATTAATGATATCTGAAATAGAATCTATGGATTCTAATCAGGTCTGGGAGCTTGTAGAACCACCCGTTGGTGTAAAAGCCATTGGATGCAAGTGGGTCTATAAGAGAAAAAGAGGATCAAACGGTAAGGTTGAAACCTTTAAAGCTCGGCTTGTAGCAAAAGGTTTTACTCAAAGAGAGGGTATCGATTATGAGGAAACCTTTTCTCCTGTAGCCATGCTTAAGTCTATCCGGATTCTTTTATCTATTGCAGCTCATCTCGATTATGAGATTTGGCAAATGGATGTCAAGACAGCTTTCTTTAATGGAAGTCTTGAGGAAGACATCTATATAAAGCAACCAGACGGGTTCTTTAAAAAGGGCCAGGAGCATCTTGTTTGTAAGCTCAAGAAGTCCATTTATGGACTTAAGCAAGCTTCCAGATCTTGGAACATATGTTTTGATCAGGTGATAAAATCCTATGGATTTGATCAATGTCAGGATGAATCATTTGTATACAGAAAGTGTGACGAAAATGTGGTGGTGTTCCTAATACTTTATGTGGATGACATCTTGCTCATTGGAAACAATATGAAGGTGTTATCTGATGTAAGGGTATGGTTATCCAAATAGTTTGATATGAAGGACTTGGGAGAAGTAGGTCACATCCTTGGAATCAAAGTTCTACGAGATCGCAAGAAAAAGATGTTGGGCTTATCCCAAGCTTCCTATATCGATAATGTACTAATTCATTTTAGTATGCAAAATTTTAAGAAAGGTTTCTTACCTTTTAGACATGGAATTGCTCTATCAAAGGAACAGTGTCCGAGGACACCTAAAGAGATAGAGAATATGAAGGCAGTTCCTTATGCTTCAGCAGTAGGAAACTTAATGTATGTAATGCTATGTACGAGACCAGACATCTGCTTTGCCGTAGGCGTGGTCAGCAGATATCAGTCTAACCCAGAACAAGAGCACTGGACTACCGTAAAGCATATTTTGAAGTACCTGAAAAGGACTAAAAAGTATATGCTAGTTTACCAGGCAGATAGTTTAGTTCCCTTGGGGTATACAGACTCAGATTTTTAGTCAGATAGGAATTCCAAGAAATCTACCTCAGGTTATGTGTTTACTTTGGGAGGTAGAGCCATTGTGTGGAGGAGTATCAAGCAAAAATGTATTGCTGATTCCACCATGGAAGCCGAGTATGTGGCAGCCTCTGAGGCAGTCAAAGAAGCGGTTTGGCTTAGAAACTTTCTGTTGGACTTGGATGTGGTACCTAGTTTGCCTAAGTCTATTATACTTTATTGTGATAATAGTGGTGCAGTTGCAAACTCGAAGGAACCACGAGCCCATAAGACTGGCAAACACATTGAGCGCAAGTACCACCTGATACGAGATTTCATAAAAAAAGAAAAAGTTGCTGTGATCAAGATAGCATCAGCCGACAACCTAGCTGATCCCTTTACAAAGAGCTTACCAGCTAAGGCTTTTGATAGTCATGTTGAGGGAATGGGAGTCAGATGTGTAGCAGCATGGCTTTAAGTATAAGTGGGAGATTTGTAACAGTATACTGAAAAGCAATGCTTTGAGTATAAGTGGGAGATTGTTAGGGTTATATACTAAAAGCATCACTTTTTTAGTAACCTTATTTCCTTAAATTTTGAATGAGAATCATATGGGCAAATGTTTGCATATTGTATTTATTGCAAGTATTAATGCAAATGTCTGATATTCTATATTGTAGATAATATGGTGTGTGGTGTCACACAGAAGATCATATTATCAGTTCCCTATGGAGTATATAAATAGTTCACAACCTAGATGGACTTGGGCAATCTATTGGAAAGGTTGTAGTGTAATCTGGTATTAGTCTATCTTGACTATAGGTTTACACTAGTACACTTTGTGTGTATTGAACAGGACCACTTGAGGTTGTTCTTTTTGTACTGACTAAATAAGAGAACAAACACCTCTGTTATTATGGATGCTTGTGCTCTTAACCCGGATATAATAACGAACATGTATATGCAGTATACATTATTTTGACTCATAAAAGAGTGAGATTCATTATGGATCGACAACCTCTATGAATTGGGTAATAACATTGTATGTATGATGGGCTGTTGATTATAAATGGAATCCATGTCTCGATACATCGGGTTGATAATGTCCCCTTAGGGAGCTCATAAGGATTGTCATGTAAACCCTGCAGGTCGATTATATCCGACATGACAAATAAAGTTGAGCGGTACTACTTAAGGATAAAAGAAGTCGAATCAATATAGTTGTCAGTAACTTAATTTGATCGACGGACATACGATATCTTAACATAGGGAGCCAAACGAGCATATAATAAAAGGAGCCTACAAACATAATTTAGGATTAGGGAGGTAGTACAATAATAGCTCATTAGTAGACCGAGCTATTGTTAATGGGCCTGGATTGTGTGTTCGGGCTGAACACAGGATATCCAGATCCGTTAGGAGGTCTAACCCTAATTTCTCCTTATGGTCCCTGCCGTAGCCTATATATATCCTCTATTCTCTGGCCGCCATATTACCGATCAGAAATCTGAAACTTTCTCTAAATTCGTGATTCATGTAAGGAGAAAAAGAGAGGACTGCCAAGGAGAAGAAAAGATTGGGAGATCGTCGCCCACACGACGTCCAACTCGAGGAAGGAATACGTACAGAAGATCTTGGGGTCATCCGCTCGAGATTGCTAGGAATTACCTGTCTCCTTTTCGCTACAGGTATAATTTGTGAACCCTAGTTTTCGTCTATGAAGGGTTAGAACACGTATTAGATCTGTTTAACTTTCTATCGATCAATACGCACACCAAAGGAAGGGTCCTGGGAATCCCCAGTTCCATCAACCCTAACCAAATCAACTCAGGACCAACAGAATTCGGCCCGAGTTCGGCCCAAATTCGCCCCGAGTTCGGTTAGTGGATGTTGGATTTTTAAACTCAGTCTTCCCGCAGTTACGGATGCAACGACTATCTGTCGAGATTCTCTCAAAGAATTTTATCCGAATTTTGCATAAATTCTGTCTTTGGAAAACCTATAAATAGAGAAGAATTTCTACCATTTTAACATACCTCTCTTCTCTTCTCTCTAAGCCTACTACGGTATTCCAAAGTGTTCTAAGTTTTTTATTTTCAAATCCCAAGCCAGTTACAATTCTTTAGTCGATTTGCCAGTGCGGTACGGTTTAGAAGTTTTAGAGTCATTGTAATAAGAGGTTTGATTGAAGAAAGACACTTCACAATTGAAGTTGGTCGAGTACTTCAGATCAAAGCTCGTGTTATAGAAGTTGTAAGAACTCATGAAAACTTGCAGCATTTTTCTATAGTGGATTTTAACTGGAAGCTGGAGTTCTTCCGACTGGAATTGTCCTCACAAAAGGGAAACCAGTATACATTCTTGTGTTTGCGTTTACTCTCTGCTCTCTACTTTTACATTTATATATCTGTGATATATTCTGTGATCTTGTTGCTAACAATTTTTTAAATAGCTAATTTTTTGTTGCTTACTCTATTCACCCCCTCTAGAGTATATCGTTTTTATATTTCGTTCCTACAAAAACTTCCATTGATTCTATGCTTTTAGTACAAATTTATTTTGATGATATCATATTTGGATCCACTAATGAAATGCTATATAACGAGTTTACTAAGTGTATGCAGCAAGAATTTGAAATGAGCATGATGGTAGAACTTAACTTCTTTTTCGGCTTGCAAATCAAGCAAAACATCACAAGGAACATTCATCAATCAAGCTAAGTACACAAAAGGATTACTCAAAAAGTTTGACATGGATATGCCAAACCTATCAGAACTCCTTTGGCAACCTCAACGAAGCTTGACCTTGGCGAAAGTGGCAAATCTACAAATATACGTAAGATCGAGGTATGATTGGTAGTTTGTTATACCTAACTGGTAGTAACTCAGATATTATGTTTTATGTATGCCTATGTACTAGATATCAGGCTAATCCTAAGGAATCACATCTGAACATGGTTAAGCATATCCTCAGATACCTTAAAGGTACTTTAAAAATCGGTCTATGGTATCCCAAAACCATATACTTTGATATTGGCTATTCCGATGTTGATTTTGCTAGATGCAATGTCGATCGAAAAAGTACTAATGGCATATGTCATTTTCTAGGAAAGTCTCTAGTCTCCTGGTTTAGCAAGAAACAAAATTATGTCACTTATTGGCTGAGTATATCGTCACAGGATGTTGTTGTGCACAAATTTTGTGGATGAAGCAAACTTTGGAAGACCTTTATCTGCACTACAAAGAACATTTCTATATTTTGTGATAACACTAGCACTATTAATCTATAAAGAATCTAATATGTCAATCATGTACTAAGCACATAGAAAGTAGACATCATTTCTTAAGGGATCATCAACAGTACGGGGGCATATGCTTACAATTTGTCGGCACACAACATCAGTTAGCAGACATCTTTACAAAACCTATGGCTAAAGATCATTTCAAATTTATTCATCGAGAATTAGGACTTCTTAATTCAGACACAATGTAAGATTATATGGTGCTTTAAATTCTTACATCAATTTAGTTCCTAAAAGTTATAATGATTTTGGATACAAGCCGAAAGGGTCCTTCTGCCACACATGCATAAATAGCCTGAAGAGACACGGTGTCAAATGTATTTGGACTACCTAGCTGGGATCCGATCCTTACAGTTACTCCAAGATTGTCTATACTTACAAAATCTTATTATTTGATAAATCCTATTTGCCACTTATAGCTCATATATTATATCCAACTCTAGAAATCTAATGCCTTAAATAAAGTTGATATTGGAAATCATTTTTCATATGCTAACTGACTTCGGGCCTAACTCGGTCTATGATCGAACTCAGACCGAACTTGGTTCCACATATATCAGCATCTTTTGAGATTTGGTCGACCCAACTCAATCTTAGGGCTATTGCTGCTATATATACATGTTTTTTGTGAATCTCGAACAGACCTACAAAAAACCTCTAACCTAGCCTTCAAAAACCCTAGTTTTATAAAAACCCTAAATTTGTGGCTTGCCTCCTTTGAAGAATTTCTATTCTCTTCCATCTGAAAGGTAAATCAAACGGCTCATAAGAGAAAACTTTCTTTGATCACCTTTTCTCTCCCATGATGCCAAACATTGGAGATAGTTTTCTATTTCGATCTTTCGAAAACTCCAACGAATGGTTCAATGATTTATCTTATAGATCTTTTCTTCATGACACCACATTGATTTTTTGAAATACAATAATTTTTTGCATCTTTTTAAAAAACTTTAACTTGAAGAACTATTGCAACTCGTACTTATATTTTTATAAATGTTATTCGTATGTTTTATTGCAACTTATCTTTTAAAAGTGGAACAATTCTTCAAGGGTACACGATGTTAACATTGAATTCGATACGACTGACTTAGCGGACATCCTACGCATTCCCGCTGAAAGTGAACCCTTAGTTAATATCACGCAAGTTCAATTTACTGACAACTTAACTCTGGAATCAGTCAAAAATCTTCTTTGTGCCCCACATAATTGTCCTCTGGGAAGATTTTATGTTCGATATCTTAATTTGTATATTTATGAACTGTATCACATTATATTCTCTATGTTTGTACCTAACCAGACCCAATGTGATGAAGTCTCTTATCAAGAAATGTTAGCTTTAGACGATCTGCACTTCTCTATACATTCAATCTTCCACAAACAATCATGTCCAAAATGGTAACTTGTCGCAAGAAAGGGCGTCCGCTGATGTACGCTGTGTATTTGCCATTTATCTTTGGCTTATTCGACTTACCTTATGACAATTGTCCTTATACTGATGAGCCTACCCCTCTGAATTGAGTTCATAGGATTAAGCCAAATTTACTTCTTCCATACAACTCATCCTCAAACTCTAACACCAATGCTGTTGACTCTTCACCTTCTACTTTTGAGCCACCTCCTACTTTGGATTCCATCCTATGTTTGTTGCATGACCGCTTCAAAAAAGGATGATGATTTCTATAAAGCTTTTGACTTCCGTCAGACCCTCCAGACACAAGCTCTTGGCAATACCTTGATTGAAATTCAGTACACCTTATCTCAACATCATGTCGGACCATTTCCAATTGTTCGTGATCTGACTCATCATGGCTATCCCATCCATGATGACTATGTTCAGAGATAAATGGATCCCATTGATGCATTCTATGATCCAAATTGAGTTCTTAATCCTGATACTGACGATGATGACAACTGATGAATTTTGTTACTTAGTAGATTTATCAAGATGGCTCTGATGTTCTATAACCCACTGCATTTTTTTGGACTAATGTATTTTTTTTGAACTTAGTAAATGAATAAATAAAAGCAATATTATCCCTTCTCTTTGCACTTACAGTCATATATTGTTGCTATTTTTTGTGCACTTTAACTCTCTTGTTTTTTTGTGAATCAAATTACTCCTCTCATTTTGGGGGAGCATGCCATTTCGATCAAATGACAAAGGGAAGAAAATATGCACAAATATGACGTCTTATCACATTGTTGTATTAAATCGCTCCATAAGTTGCGGGAAGCTGTGCTATTTAAAGAGATTTGTCATATCATTCATAGTTTGTCAATTATCAAAAATAGGAGATTGTTGGCCCATTCACTCTTAGTCAACTTGATTTTGATAGTTAACTAAACCATGTTTCAATATGTCATAATATGACTCATCCGACGTTCCAACAATGTTGTTGCTTGAAGGTTGTATTGGTCATCTCTATGTAATTTTATATTTTATTGAGTCTAGGACTTATGTACATTGAGTCACACTTGGTACCAGAAGTCCACTAAAATATAAACCCAACAGTCCACTAATACACCCCAAAGCCTATCTATAAAAAGCCCAACTCAATCAAACAAAAATCATTCCAAAACAAGCCAAAATCCATAGCAGTTTTGTATACCGAATTCGGACCAAGCTCTAGCCGAATTCTGGCCGAATTCGGTCTTGGCTTATTTGGATATTCAAGACAGTTGTGAAATCTCTAATATTATGGCTCACAACGTTCGAAAAATTTCAAATATAGCACAAAATTCTTGTTAAACTCTGTCCACAAAAATCCTATAAATAGGCATGGATTTTTACTGTCTTGTCATCATTCTTATCCTATAAAGTGATACTAAAGAGCTTTAATCTTCCTATAACCAAGATTCCTTCTAGTTCCATGTGCGATCTTGGTTAGAAGTTTAAAAGAGTTGTATAGTGCTTGGCTCAAGAAGTTTCTATCTCTCTAGGAGTCGTTATGCCTTCGGATAAAAGCACAAGGTGTAAGGAGTTGCATGCACTTCGAATTCAAAGCTTGTATTTCACTATTGTGACTATAGTGGATTCAACTCTGAGCAAGAGTTTTCGGCCCTAGACTAATCGTCTTAGAGGAAATCTAGGATAAAAATCTCGGTCTGCATTTGCTCTCTAAACTCTGCAGCTTTTAATACTTGTCTTATTTACACATATATATTCATATATTATTGGTCACAGCCTTCACGTAGAAATTTTTTTAATTGGATAATCTCTGTCAGCTGCACTCTATTCTGTCCCCTCTAGAGTTGTCTAACGGTCCTACACAAGCCTCGACGCGTCCAAGCGAACTCCGTACAGAACGAGTTGCTACCTGAAACCTATGCACGAACTGTGGGGATATCAGTACATTGAATGCACTTGTGGGGAGGCCTCTCGCTCACTGATTCAAAACCAATATGTTTATTTAGCGATTGTACACTATGATTGTTAGTGGTCTTTCTAGTATTGTCTTAGTCAATTTCATGGCATAACTATAAGCCTATTTGTGTCGTAACACTGTGGTCGTGCCATAAAGCCTATTTGTGTAGCAATATTATGGTCATGCCCTACAACATAATGCAAACTTATCCATACTTACCTTCCGGCCTTCCCTGCTTCAAACTCAACAATACCGTTATAGTATGAAGACTCAGTGTCAAGCTACTAAACCATACGCCACATATCGTACCGAAGCACATTTCTCTGTTGAAACCAAATCTTAGGCTTAATAGCTATATTTCGTATTGTGCATTCACTCCTTGATTCAATCCAATGGCATGCACACGGATTGCTGCAAGTACGCCAACTCAATCTATATGAAGGTCACTAGTATGACAGCTATCTGTGGACTTATAGCTTGGCGTAGATGGGTCCTTGCAGCACAGGTAGCAAGCCCTACTGAAGAAATTGAATCACCCGTGCTAAAACACATCACGACTATCTCGTTTCCTCCTAGGCCGGATCTATCCTGTCTCTCCGGGATACAGTTCGAGGAAGCGGGTTCTCATGCACAAGTTGTCCATTGACCATGCAAAACTCGACTCGACCTACGATCCTTCTTAAGCCATTACTCATCTTAGTGTTTCCATCTCTATGCAGCTCCCAAGCCAGGGCTTGCCTTTACGGCAAACGGTCCCAAGAACTTTTCGTATTTCCATAACATTCTGACTCAAACTCAGGAACGACTATTTGATAGCCCTCATGCTTAACTTGAACCAACCATGTTCCGTGCAACACCACCAACTAAGTCATACTCCATATGACAAGTATAAACCCCCTAAAGTTTTACTGCAATTTTTTCTATTAATTAATTTTGGTATCAAATTTTTTATTTTTGTAATTGTACGTCGAGTGCGAATACGTATATGCGAGGTATTATATTTTTTACAAAGGTTTTATTATAAGATTTTTTTCATATAAAAAATAAGTATATATTTCAAATATAAGTATAAAAGAAATATTTCTATTTGCTTAAAGTTATAAATACATCGCGTCGAGATTGCCAAAACTTTATTTTATTTTATTGATTATAAAAAGGGCTATTTTTATTTTATTGGTAATTTAGAAAACTATGTTTTATGTAAATATTCTATTTGCATGCGAGGTACATGAAATTTAATTCATATATATATTTTAATCTTTGAAATTAATTTTTGTTATTTTTTATTATTTATAAAAGATAATTTGGAATTTGTTTGATTTAATGTTTGAATTAATTATGGCAATTTAAATTTAGAATTGATTTTATTGATTATTTTAAATAGTTTTAAAGATAGGGGTTATCTATATTTAAATTGGATTTGGATTTGATTGAATTAGTTTTAGTTCAATTTAAAATAATTGTATGAATTATCTAGTGGGGGACTAAACTACCTAATCCTTATCTAATTAGGAATCTCCACCTCCTATATAAGAAGAGGCTCCTTTGCTCTTTTCTCCTAAAATTTCACAACCCAAAAATTCTATCTAAGGTGTGCGTGCACCGTGTTGGTGCCCACTTTCCTCGTGTCAGTCGTGATGGCATCGGGTCCGACCTCGGGTGTCTTTCATTACTTTACTATTTTATAATTACATTTTTGTCGTGTCCGACAATCCCGGACACGATTTCTCCACAACAAATCCATCCCCTGTCGTGTCAGACACACCTGATACGATGCAACCCAACTCGACACACATCCTAAATCCTAACCCTAGCATACATCCGCCTACCGCTGCCTCTGCCACAGCCACAACCACCTCGCCCAGCTGTCCTCCTCCCTGAGCTTCCTCCTCGCCAACTCAGCCTTCGACCAAAACCTGCCACCAACCATCGGCTTCCCTATTGTCGATGAACAACCACCTCCACAGTAGCCACCCCCAGCATCTCCAATACCCCTACAACAGCACCGTCGTGGCCATCCTCAGCCGCCACCAAAGGTAAACACAACCACGCCACTATCGCCACCCAAACCCCCTTACCTCCGTTCATCTCCATTACTGCCAGTACCATCGCCGTCACCATAACCACCACTATGATAACACCTCTGCCACCACCAACAGACGCTATCTAGGGCACCACCGGCATCACTGGCGTACCCACCACATAGCCCAAAACCCCTCTGCCGACGGCACCCCGAACCCGCCACCACCACATCATCGACGTCATCTCCAACACTATCCATAAACCAAAAACCCCAAACTTACCTTGCCTCTGCCGTGCCTCACGTCTCGTCGTCCAGCGAGCTCCGCCCTGGCGTCCAGATCTGCCGCCCTAGTGTCCAGATCCATCGCCTTTATCCCCCGAGGTTCGCTACAGGTCCGTAACCTACTCCCCAAGACAAGCGCCAATCCTGACGATGCCGATGGCCGCCCGTAACTAGCGCCCTCCAGCGTCACACTGTCGCGCATGTTGTCCGACTCCCCCACCGGTGAGTTCTCTACCGCGCCGCCCCATGCGCATGGCACCGGTCAGGCGACCGAGGAAGTAAGGTCCGACTGCCCCTCTCTTTTCTCTTTGTTTCTCTCTCCATCTCTCTCTCTCCCTTTTTCCTCTTCTTCCTCCCCTCTAGATTTTTCTTCTAAACTCTCTCTTTCTATTTTATTTTTTTGTTTTTATTCTCTTTATTTCCTTTTTAAGAAGAAGTCATCAGCACCATTATTGATTTTTGATAGGTTATAAATAATATGTTATATTATTATATATTTTTGTTTAGTGTTCTATGCTGCCTTTATACATAGTATAATTAATAATAATATTATTAATAATAATATTATTATTTGTAATTTCTGATTAAGGAAAACAACAGTAACACTGTTATTTATTACTATTACTATTATTATTATTATTAATACTTGTTGTTGTTTTGTAGTATTTTTCTAAAACTTATTTTGTAACAAAAATATTTTATCTGTTTTTGGGTTTGCAGCTATTCCAAATAGGTAGGAACTCTCAAAATATTATTATATTATTATTTTGTTGTAACTAGATATATATACACACCAAGATATGTTTTTAACCGTAACAAAATGATTTCTCCGTATTTCAAATATTTGCCTAAAATTATTTTACTAATACAATTGGTTTTCTACCTAGAGATCCTATTTCGATGAACTTAGAGTTTTAGTCAGAAAATGTTTTTTTTAATTTCTCAAGTATGTATTTATTTAAAATATTTTTAGGTAATAAAATGTATTTTTTTAAGTATTATAAATATTCTCTAAAAAAATTGTATAAGTATATTTTACTCCAAATCCCACTTCGATTATCGTTGTAAATCATGACTAATCTTATACTCCTATTTCTTCGTGAATTCGGACCAGGTTTGCATCAACCATGGCTATGGGACAAATTGGAACTTTTTAAGACATCGCACCATACCAGATAAGATACCTTGTCATATTTACTGCTTATATTTAGTCTGTATCTTTATTGTTTAATTATTGCATATTTTCTATTGTATATTTCTAGTTCTTCCAATTGCATCTTTGTTACAGTTCATGATTTACTTTCTTGCTACAGTTATATTAATGTAAATGCTAGTCATATTTTTCTTTTTGTCTTTCAAATTGCAAATGGACCTAGAGTTAAGGGACTACCATTGTTAGTGTATTATCATAAACTTTGTCACGAATGTACCACGAAAAATATGTGAGTTATGAGTAGCATATAGAGGTACTTGTCTGTTGGCTGATCACCCGTACGTATACGTTAAGTATAACTACTAATAGAGGCATGATAGGAGACTTAGCAGTTAGTAGAGGTACATGGTCGTGGAAACGACTTTAGGTGCATGGGGGTGGGGAGAACATTTTATTATCGAATGGGCTACTATTACACTTTTCCTTTTAGTAATCCGGAAGCTCCGCTAGAGATACGGGTAAGCTTACCCTCTCAGGTTGGACACTGATGTTATTGGAACATTATGCACTTGGCCCCTGGTGCCCAATTGGGAACTATGCCAGATCCCATTTATTGCCAGAAGTGCCCATGCGATTGAAGGTTTGTTCTTGACTGCATGAACACAGTATAATGGTTAGGTGACCTTAGTTAATGTCATGTCACCCTCCATTCTAATAGTGGCATGGGACAACATCACATCATGGAACAGTATGCTACCTATTATCATTGTTTGGTTGTAGGGGTGGTCCAATGTTTCGTTGATGGGATACTGGGCCTTGTTATGGTTTGGACTATTTTACTTTTACTTGTGACATATTTTATATTCAATTTCTATGGCATGTTCTTCTTGTATCTTGTTACGTCCCTCTGAGGACCTAGTGATTTCTCCAGTGTGTGTTTCTTGACTATCTGTAGGTGTTCTAGCTAAGGCCGTGATCTTATCTATTTCTTCGAAGATGACTTGCTTTTACATCGTCCTTTGCTAATTTTGACAAATTCTTCCTTTGTACTATATTTCTTTTTTTAAAAATAGTTGGTAGTGGATTTGTCTCCGCCCAACGACTTGTACAAATGATAATTCATAGTTGATTTTATGATATTATTATTCTTTTATTTTGTGGATGAGATTAGTTTTTATGGTTATACTGTATTTACATCTTACCTATATTTATTATACGGCTGACATGCCTACATTTCTAGTCCTACGTATTTTAGGACTGGGGCATTACAACAAACCTTTGAAACTGTGGAAATGTGCACACTATACTAGCATTGAGACCATGGAAACATGCCTGCTATGACAAGCATTTAACCTGTAGAAATGTGCACTGAAATCGTAGTTACATATAGACTATGACAGCAAGTGGATAGTCTATATGGCCGCATAAGAGAACTCTACCTTACCCAAGTCATGGGATCGAAAAACCAAGTGCTAATTTAAAAATCCAACGTGAAGTGATATGTAGGCATCAAGTTCAATATACTATGTTCTACATAATTCTGACACAAAATGGGATTATTCCCTTAGCTATGTAGGTTTGTCTCTTTTATTAGCATACATACTCAGTGCATAAGAAAACATCCATTTATTAGGTGTGAAGGCAAATCAGAGACGAGTTCATCGAAGCCACCCACTTGAATGAGGAGTTACCTCGACCAAGCTGGACTCAGAGCAGTCTGCTGCATAGCCAAATTCGAGTGTCGTTGCGTTCATTGATTCATCCCGTCGAACTGAGTGGGGCGATGCACTACATAATACACCACTCAGAAAAAGTTTCATCCTCGAGACTTCCTGAGCATTAACTCCTTTACTATATACCTATATACTCAACTTGAACTCACATGTCCTAACGGTACCGATCTCTCGAATACAACTTTGTATTCGTTTCCTCAATTCAAGTCATGTTCAATCCTTAGCCAATTTCACTAAACGACTATACCCTTCTTCTAAGCAATCGAAGTATATCCCAAAACTGGACAATCCATAATGCGATGTGCGGCTAGTCTTAAACACGGGGCATCTATAACTCGCCACACATACGAACAACTTAGTCCTATGTTTAACCTACCCACGCAATATTCCTTAATCATTCAAATCCAAATCATAACCAAGTCGATCATTCATCATTCTTTTTTCAAAACCCAGTATTACCCCTTAACAAATTTCGATAATCCTCAAGGCTTCAAGTTCAAATTCCAACCAATCTTTCAAACCTAACTGCACCATTGCCTTATCACAATCACATATATTGATACTCATTCTCGCCAACCAATTTACTATCTTTCGAAGTTATCGTTTTAGTTGCCTACGTTCTATCTTTAATTTTTTTTTCAAACCTTGAAAACCACCAATCAAAATTTGAATCTTCTATTATGCACAACTCGATTACATTCTTCCTAATACGATCTCAATTCCAATAATATCATTCGAATTCGACCAAGTATAAATTTTCCTTCATTCAATCCTTAAGAACTAATTTTTATTTCCTCTTCTACTAGTAATATATCGAAATATATCCATTTTCAAACATCAACTATTTTTTATACTAGAAAATTTGATCCAACATAAATGTTCTTGTCACGCTCCAACACCAAAACTTATGGTACTAGCACGTGATTTGGCCAACTAGTACACACGTAAGGGCGAACCCAATCTATGGAATCCTCAAGTAATGCACTTAAGTTGTCTATAAAAGCTCAAGTCCAAGAAATCTATGACTAACATAATCTCATCCAGATAATAAAGATAACCAAACAAATAGAATGTAAGATGAATGTAAATGTGAAAGATTCAAGTCATCTAGAATTTAAGTAACGTATATTGGGGACAAATCCATTACCAGTATATGGAAATAAAATAAAGACATAAACTAAACTAAACTAAGTCCATGCTTCAATAAGCAAAGCATCAATGGTATTGTCAACTGCCGTTGTACCGTGGTATGGTGCCGGTCCGTAGACTGGTTCATCTGCACCTGGATCTACCTCTTCTAAACCTAAACAAAAGTCCAAGTCCTCAAGGGACATTGCAAGATACATAATATACAAGCCTACATTGACAGTAAGTAACATGCTTGAAAAGATATGAATAGAACATAAAAAATAGCTACAAGTACAAGAAAGAATATCACATGGAAAGAACTCTATAGATGGAGATATGTCATAGCGAATATAATATTAATCATGGCTATCAGTAATCATGTGATAATGACTGCAGTCCAGTAAGGCACTAACAGTCCTATAACAGGTCTCTATTACAGCCCTATGAGGCGCTAACGATTGAGTGGTAATAGCCACAGCTAATAAAATACTCTCTCATAAGGAATAAGAAAGTCAAGGTCATCACGTCAAGTCATGTCCAAGTCAAATCCAGGTCAAGGCATATCAAATGAACGTGGCACAGAACTAAACAATACTTTCAGGATCTATACATGAATAACAGTAATATATAGAATAAAGAAAAATAATGTACGTGCACGTATAGAGAAGGTAAAAAACAATGATAGGAACATAAGCAGTAGGTAATCAAATATGACAGAAAAGAAACAACAATATAGACATGCATGAAATATTATACAGTTCGGCAAGTAATACTTGCCTGTTGTCCAAATCCCCGCTGAATCGACAGAATCAAGCCTATCAAGAGTTCACGTAATAATAAAAATTATTATTAATAGTCTAATTATACATATGACATATGGGTTTCCTAACAGAACAAGTCTACATGCTTCTAGAGAATACCTAGACCGAGTTTTATGGCTTTTGACCTCCAAACATTGGTACTAGACACCCAACACCAAGATATGAGTTTAAACCAATATTAAATCATGAAAACATATGTTTAACCATGGTTTTAACCGAACTAACCATTAAATTCCAGATTTGAAAATTTTGGACTTGGTATATGAAATGGCTAGTTTCCAACTACTAGTTTTACTCGAAACTTATCTAAAATATTACCAAACATTTGCCATGACCTATATCTATCAAAACTCATATAAAATAGGTTAAAAATCAGAACTAAAATCCTTAAAATTGTAATTGGCACCTATTTATGTGCCAAACTATGCCAAGAATACACCTAGAAACCTAGTTTAATGGCACACAATTTTATGGTTCAGCTTTGGGCATGTAAATACCATAAACATATGTTAAAAATACTTTAATTCCAGATTTAAAATACATATAGATTCAGTTTTAAAGTTTGATATGAAATTCTCAAACAAGCACATCAATAACTATCAAACTAGTGCTACTGTAATTCAATTGTATGACCAATCTAACATGCAACCTATATGGATATTAATATGACAAAAAGATGGTAAAGTATGGGTTCTAAATATTAGGTTCACATAAATTTATGAGAAAGATCATGCCACAGGGTCTGAGAAAGAAAGATTGAATCTTTACCGAAAAATTTGGAGGATTGGATGATGGTGCTTCTTCTTGTCCAAGAAATAATCTTTCTTGCTTGTGCTTGGCTTGCTACTCCTTACTTGATGGGTTGAAGATGATAGCAATAGTGGTTTGTTAGGTTTTGATGGAGAAGATAGTAGTTTTTGAAGGTTTAGTGGAGCTTTGATGGAGAGAGGGGTTAAAGGAAGGTGTTTGGTGAAAGGAAAAGCTTTGTGTTGAGGGAGGTCATGGTTGGGAAGTAAGCGAACGCTGAAATTTGAGAGGATGAGGGTGTTTTTGGTCAGCCAAGATGGGTGGAGAGAGTTTAGTTAGGATTAAGGTTAGGATTTTGAAGTATTTGGATGATGTGTAAGGGTGGCTAAACTTTCTCTCACTCACTCTCTCTCTCTCTTTATATATATATAAACTTTCTCTCACCTTTCTCTCACTTTCTCTAAATACACCCATATATATATATATATGTATGGGTGTATTTAGATGCACTACATTCTTACTTGGGTTTGGATTTGGTTTGGGTAAGTTTGATGTAACCGATTCACCTAGAAAGTCAAAAATCTCTAAAAATATTTATTTAAGCCAATTATATGGTTTAAGCCACAACTTAACTTGTTTCCATACATGGGACAGATATGGCTATGTCATCCCTACCATGGGTAATATGCTAGTCATGATACATGACGGCACTAACCATGCTAAAGTTCCCAGTCATCATGCATAACAAAACTTAACCATGACTAAGGCTATATATATATATGCAATAAATATTATTTTAAAATATATAAAAAAATCAAAAAACCATTATTTGGGTCAAATAAATAATAAAAATATTAAAAATTTTGGGGGTTTATATTCTATCCACCTTAAAAGAATTTTGTCTATAAAATTAAAAATAAATATTAATGGAAAGGAGTATACTAATGTAACTAAGATTGCTTAAGGGGGTGTGCTATATTCCTATGGTTCCTCCTAATCAAGCAAGAACAATCAATCATAAACCAATATTCTACTCAATATCATTATAAGAAAACATATAACTTGATACCTTCATCCTCTTCTTGTGTTGCTGGTGTACTCGCAACAGTCATGTTAAAGGCTTTCCCTCCTTATAATGCTTCGGCCCGCTGTCTGACTTGTGCAAATTGTGTGCCTGATCGGGGAGCAGTCCTTGTAGATATCCTCCTTATGTTATTGGTTGAGTTGGTATTGGCAGTTGTATTGGTCCATCAGTATGCCTTTCGGGACAATTTTTGATCTGGTGTTGATCGGAGCCACATCACAAACAATGTCCTCATCTTCGATGATAATCAACCTAAAGATGTCCTCTCTTCTTACAATAATAGCATATTAGAAGTTCTGGATTTCGATTAGAATTAATCTTAAAGCTCTGCTCGTGTTGTGGCTGGAATGTATCGAGTTTGGAGAACTCCTCCAGGTAGCTTGTACTCCTCTACGGTCATGCTGCCTTGGCTGAGGTATAGGAATTAGTCTCAAAGCTCTGTTCGTACTGCAGCTAGAATGTATGCCTCCTTAAAGAATTTGAAGAACTCCTCCCAGGTGACTATTATAGGATCGATGGCACCTCTAGAGAGGGTGAATAGAGTGCAGCAGAAAATAATTACCAATTAAAAACTAAGCAGGTGAAGCAATCATATAATTAAAACTTTAAATGCAATTAAGTAAAGCAATAAGTAGTGGAGGCAAAAAAGCAATACGTAAACACAACAGGTTTATACTGGTTTCCCTCTGAGAGTACTAGTCCAGTTCGCGAGAACTCTTGTTCGCTATAATCCAGTATTTTGCGTAGAGATTAAACTGCATGCTTTACTCTGAAGAACATGCCAACTTCAACACCATCGTGTTTTTATCCGAAGCCCATGAACAAACTTCAACAACACCTTTATGAGAAAAGCTTTTATATGACAAGCTTTGTACAACTCGAATACTCCTAATCGAAAACCACCGGCACTAAAAGGATGGGAGTTGTCTTGGAGATTTGAAGATTGAAGCTTTGTAAATTGAATAAAAAGCTTAGGAATAGATAGAGAAGATGAAGATTGAATGAGTGAATAAAAATGGAAATTTTTCTCTTTTTATAGGATTTTCTAGGACATAGTTCGGACAGAACTTAGTACCCTAACGTTCATAATTTTGAACGTTGGTGATCCAAAAAAAAATAGAAAAAGCTGCTGACCAGGAGAAATCCCAGTGGATCGAGTTTGTTCCGAGTTCGGTTTATAACTCTGGCCGAGTTCGGTTGCCAGGGGATCTGGTTAACTTGATTTGGGTTAAGGTTTTGGATATGGGTTTGGTTTAGGTCAGAAAATGGATCACTGATGGGATTTGAGTTTAAGTTCTAAATGCCAGTGATCCCAACACACAACTTTTCTAGACTTAATAAAAGAAAAAATACAGAATAAATATGAAAAAATTATGGAGATGAAATCTGCAAACTTCTGTTTCTTTTCATATCAAGTTCGAAGTTTTAAGTCAATTATCGAAATCGGTTTGACCATGGCTAAATGGGCCAACAATCTTCCCCATTTTGATAATTTGACAAAACTACGATTAATACTTAAGAATATGTTCAACTCGATCTGGAAGTAGACTTGATGCGGTACAGATGGTACAAAAGTAGCTTTTGCCTTGAATATTGGTACAGTATTTGCTCCCCCGCAATATACGGTCAAGTTTTGTTACTCCCCTATAACAAAATATGTCTGCTGAATATATGAAAAAGTCTAGAAACAACAAAGCAAGAAGCAAGATCTCGAAACAAAGTTAGCATTTAGTATTAGCATTTAAGTATCTATCCATATTACTCCCCTGTTTTGTCATATGAACAAAATAACGTAATTAATCTAAAAGCAGTACTCAGTACAGTCAATATTAGAGCAGAAATGTGAACAGTAAACAACAAAGTATGATAGTGCTAGAAATAGAAAATGCTGACATAAACTGAAATAGAGTTCATACATCACTAATAATAAACTGATAATGCTTGAAAGAAGCATTTATCACTAATACATAGTCACAAAAAAATTAAAAAAATAACTAGTAGTGATCTATCACGAGGAAAAGTGTCCTCAATCATTATCAGCAGCATCTGCCATACTGGAAGGACCGGTCTTAGTAGAACAGTTAGGATCCAAACGGGCAGTAGCAGGGTTAAAGTAATATTGAGCCTCTGTATCATCAATGCGGTAGCCAAGTATGGTAGGATCATGAACCATATAGATAGGACCACTAGGGTTGTGAGCAAGACAATATGACATGTCACACATAGTTGGATATGGCCTGGTGCTGGAGGGTGGTACGAAAGTCCATGGACTGAAACTGATCCATCATAAGAGTCTGAAGTGACTCAAGAGTAACACCACCGGGAGGATGAGTAGAATGGGTAGTGTCAGCAACTAATGGGTCAACTAGAGAAGGAGGAGCCTGGACAGTAGGAGCAAGAGCAGAACGCGATGCTCATGAAGATAAGCAAGAGTAGCATCCTCAGGACAATCCTCAAGAATGACTTCAAAGTACTGAAAGATGTAAGGTAGATACATCGCATAAAGAAGATGTCGTAATTTCTTATGACACCGTTCCATAGCGGCGATGATAGTCTTGGGTAGACTGAAGGGGACATAAAAGTAGAGATGATAGATAGCAAAAAGCTCTAAATAGGAGATCTCATTAGTGGTGGTATTCTTTAGAATGATAGTGGAAAATACCATTCTATGAAGATCATAGAAGTAGTTGTTTAAATGCTTAGAGCGAAGAGTGCCTTTCGGTCGAGGATTTGGTTTATATAACGAGTCACCAAATGAATCAAAAGTTTTTTCCTCGGGAAATTGGACCGAGGTGATATCGACTAATGCTTCCCCAGCATTGGGAATGTTAAGTATGATAGCCAAATCATCGGCATCAAATTCGATATCAACTCCACCAACTTTTGTTTTCACTTTGCCGTTAGTGACCGATAAGTTGCAATAAAAAATACGAATAGCATTGGCATATATAGGAAAACTAGATTGAACTAAATCTAGCAACTGATGGTGTTTAAAAATGTTCATGTGATCAGAAAATAATATACAATTGATAGGAGATCCTGGACAAAGTTTTCTTTGATGAAAATCATTAAACCACTCATTTGATGCCTCTTGTGACATAAATATAAATTCATCAAAGAAGTCACCGTTCGATTTGGAGGGACTGAAAAGTGAAAAGGAGGCCGCTTTATGAGCAGTAGAGGACGAACCTTCATCAACCTTCCTTTTCTTTTTCAAAGAAATAGGAATTTTAGAAGATATTCAAATGAAAAGGGTTGAAGGGGTGAAAATATACCAAAATTGAAGATGAATAGTTGGAGAGAACTTCGAGAGAGCTCCGATTCCAAGAGTTGAAGGCTTGAGAAGCTTGGAGGAGGGAGAACCAAGAAGTTAGGGTTAGGGTTTTTGGTAGTATTTTGGTGGCTTTGGTGAGGAAGATGATGATGTGGGATATTTTAAATAAGGAGGAGGCTTGGCTATCCAGCTTCTGTTCAGATTTACCTAGACCGAGTTCGGTCAGAACTCTGACTGAGTTCGATCACTTGGTAATCAGGACAGATGTTGGAAAAGGTGTGATAGATTTTAACATAAATGCGAATTAAATTAGAAATATTTGTGTTAAAATAATTAATTTAATATTAATTAATTAAGAATACATAAATCATATTGAATACTTTGGGTTAGCTGTAGGGGCGAATCCCAGCTAGCGGTAGTCCGAGGACTAATACACCGTGTTGCTTTAGGCCATTTATACCTGTTTGACAGAAGGCCCCTTTCAGCTTATAACCAAAATATTTTTCACGAATTTATGGGTATTAATCAAATAATATTTAATTATATCACTTCAACGTCCAAAATTTCTAATTCCCTTCGTATAAAGTTAAAATGATCTTCAGCCAAGGGCTTAGTGAAGATGTTAGCTAGTTGATGTTCAGTGTCAACAAATTCTAAGTTAATATCTCCCTATAAAATATGAACTCTAAGAAAATGATGTCTAATTTCTATGTGTTTAGTGCGAGAATGACATATGGGATTCTTCGCGAGATTAATGGAACTAGTGTTATCAAAGTAAATAGAAATATAGTTAAAGGATAACTGATAGTCTTCCAAGGTTTGCTTCATCCATAAAATTTGAGCACAACAGCGTCCTGCAGCTCTATATTCAGCCTCGGTTGTTGATAATGCAATAGAATTTTGTTTCTTAGAAAACTAGGGGACTAATGACTTTCCTATAAAATAACATGTGCTACTAGTACTTTTATGTTCGACTTTGCATTCGGCAAAATTTGCGTCCGAGTAACCTATCAGGTCAAACGAATCGGTTTTGGGATACCAAAGACCAGTTGTCAAAGTTTCTTTAAGGTATCGCAGGATATGCTAAACGGAGCTCACGTGTGATTCTTTAGGACAAACCTGATATCATGCACATAAGCATACAGAGAACATAATGTCAAGTCGACTAGCAGTTAAGTATAGTAAACTATTAATCATACCTCTATACTTATGTACGTCAGTTGGTGTACCACTTTCATCCATATCAAGCTTTGTAGATGTTGCCATATGTGTGCCAATTGTTTGACGTTATCCATGTCAAATTTCTTTAGCAAATCTTTTGTATATTTGGCTTGATTGATGAATATCCCTTGTGAACTCTGCTTGATTTGTAGCCTGAGAAAGAATGTTGGTTCTCCCATCATGCTCATTTTGAATTTACTCTGCATATACTTAGCAAACTCGTTACATAACATCTCATTAGTTGATCCAAAAATTATATCATCCACATATATTTGCACTAATAAAATGTTCTTATCTAAAGATTTTATAAAAAGAGTAGAATCAACCTTCCCTTTTGAAAAACCATGTTCAAGCAAGAAGGAACTAACGCGCTCATACCATGAACGAGGTGCTTGTTTGAGACCATAGAGAGCCTTACGTAGCTTGAATACGTGATCAGGATTTTTAAAATCTTCAAAACTGGGAGGTTGTTTTACAAAAACTTCTTCTTTTATAAAACCATTTAGAAAAATACTTTTGACATCCATTTGAAAGAGTTTGAAACCATGAAAACTTACAAAAGTACAAAGCATTCGAATGGACTCTAGCCTAGCAACTGGAGCATACGTCTCATCATAGTCAATGCCTTCTTTTTGATTATAGCCTTGAGCTACAAGATGTGGTTTGTTGCGTGTGACTGAACCATTCTCATCTAATTTATTTTAGAACACCCATTTGGTACTAATGATCGGATGATCAATAGGTCTGGAAACGAGTTCCCAAACTTGATTCTGTTTAAATTGGTTTAGTTCCTCTTGCATTGCAGAAATCCAAAATTTATCATTAAAAGTTTCTAAGAAATTTTTGGGTTCTATTTTGGAAATAAAAACAACATTAGCAACTATCTCTCTTGTGCTTGAGCGAGTACTTACGCCTCTTGATACATCACCTATTACCAGTTTTTCGGATGGTCTGGCGTAAACCGAAATTGTTTCGGCAGACTTTCCAGATATGACGTGGATGGTGTATCTTCTGGTGTTCTGTTGGTGGAAGTTTTCTCTTCTTTATTGTCACTATCATCATTTCTTTGACTGTTCAGCTCATCGAATGTGACGTTTATTGACTCTTCAACAATAAGTGACCTCTTGTTGAATACCCTGTAGCCTTTACTCTTTGCCGTATACCCCAAAAATATGTCCTCATCAGCTTTTTCGTTAAATTTTTTCAAGTTGTCTTTTATGTTAAAAATAAAACATCTGCAACCAAAGACCTTAAAATAGCTGATGTTAGGAGTTTTATTAAACCATAATTCATAAGGAGTCTTTTTAGAGATGGGTCTAATCAGAACTCTATTTAGAACATGGCATGCTATATAGACAGCTTCTGTCCAAAAATACTTTGGAAGATTATACTGGTTAAACATAACTCTGGCCATATCATCAAGAGTTATATTCTTCCTCTCCACAACACCATTCTATTGAGGAGTTCTGGGGCAAGAGAATTCATGTGATAGCCTATTTGAATCACAAAATGATTTAAACTCATGGTTATCGAATTCTCCTCCATGATCACTTCGTATCCGAGTAATCATGAATTCTTTCTCATTTTGTACCTTTTTACAAAAAGATATAAACTCAGAAAAGGCCTCATTCTTATTTACAAGAAAGTAAACCCAAGTACATCATGAATAGTCATCAACTATCACGTAAGCATATAGCTTACCGCCAAGACTGGCGACTCTACTTGGTCTAAATAAGTCCATATGAAGTAATTGCAGTAGTCTAGTGGTACTTACAGTATTTATTGATTTGAAAGATGATCTAGATGCCTTGTTCTTCTCACATTCGGCATAAACTATATCTTTCTTGAAAGTTATTTCAGGTAAGCCTCTTACCAGTTTCTTGGTGGACAATCTTGCAATAGTGTCCATATTCGCATGTCCAAGATGCATATGCTATACCCAGCTTTCGTCTTGAGTTGTGAACAAACACTTTCCTGTACTATTAGTCTTCTCTGACAAATATAGTACATATATGTTGTCCTCTCTTATTCCCTTAAAGGAAGTTATTCCAGAAGATTTATCATAAACATAACATTTATTTTTAATAAAATTAATTCCATAACCATGATCTTTCAGTTGACTAATACTTAGTAGGTTATGTTTTAATTCTGTTACTAAGCATATATCTTTTATAATAGGTGAGGGAGAAATACTTATGTCGCCAATTCCAATGATATGACCTTTAAGGTTGTTTCCAAAGGAGACATAGCCTTCTCTCTTCATCGATAGAGTTGTAAACAATGTGTTATCACATGTCATGTTTCTGGAGCAACCACTATCGAGTATCCACTTGCTTCTAGTGGGAGGAGGAAGGTCCACCTATAACACAAGTTAAAGATGTAACCTTTAGTACCCACTTTTTTGAGGGTCCTGATATGTTAGTTTTTAGAACCCATACATACACATTAAGATCTACTAGCTTTCTAATTTTACACTGGTGTGATACATGTCCTTTTATACCATAATGGTGATATATAGCAGAAGTGTTAGTGCTAGGTGTGGTTCGAAGATCATGTATATGTGTTTTTGAAGATGTGTGTTCTTTTTTACTGTATGGAAATATATACATATATGCATGGCTTTTGACAGTTCTAGCAGTATTGGTCGTGTTATGTTTGTGTTTGGCCTTTTGACTCGTGTTCACTTGAGCTATAGGTTTAACAACCTGTTTTTCCAGTTTGATTTCTAACTTTTTAGAGATATCACAGGGTTCATTATAATTGGCCGTGAGTGCATCTATTCTCTGAGCAGCAATGTTATACTTCCTTTTCTCTAGTTCATAGAGATCGTTAAGTTTTACATTCTCTTGATTTGCTTTCTCAAGCTTTTTAAGAGTTTCATATAAGCTTAACTTCAAAGAAGTAATCTCATTGGTGTCACTAGAAGAATCTCTAATATCATCTAGCATTTTAGATTGCTTTGAAAACTTAGATTGTACAAATTTTAGCTCTTTCTTAGCACTTTTGTACATATCTATCATTTTTCTCTAATCTTCTAATAGATCAGTAAAAGCATCAGACAATTCATCAAAAGTAAATTTTTCATAGAGAAGGTTTGATATTACCTTAGCATCAGGAGCCATGAAGCATAGGTTCGCTGTGTTGCGAGGCTTCTCTTTTTCTTCAGAATCACTAGCTTCGATTTCACACCAGATGCTAGTGTTGGCATAGTTTCTAGTCGAAGACCTTCTCTTGCTTGTCTGATCATGCCTGCTTTCCTTTTTTATGACATGACAGTCTTTCTTGATATGACCTGTTCTTTTACAGCTGAAGCAGATAGGTTCTTCATCATCTCTAGAATCTTTCTTCTTCTTGTTCGACTTCTCATATCTGAAGAATCTTCTGAAGTTTCTTGTCATAAGAGCCATCTGTTCGTTGTCTGAGCAGTCTGTCTCACTTTCATCGTTGGAGGCTGTCTTGTGGTTAGCTTTGAATGCAATCACCTTCTTTTTTGGAGCTGACTCTTCAAAATCTTTAAGGTCTAGCTCATGCGTCATAAGCTTTCCCATAAGGGTTTCAATAGTCATGGTCGTGAGATCATTTTCTTTAATAATGGCCGTCACTTTAGGATTCCAGTTCTTGGTTAGCCCACGAAGCACCTTCCAAATTTTCTCATGGTTGCTGTATTCTTTTCTAAGGGAAGATAAAGGATTAACAATGTCTAGGAACCGAGTAAACATATTTATGATTGTCTCATTAGGCTTCATTTTGAAGGCCTTATACTCTTGTGTTAGTCGTAAGATTTTGGACTCCTTCACTTGTTAAGTACCTTTACGAGTAACCTCAAGAAGTTTCCAAACCTCATGAGACGTGACACATATAGAAACTCTATTGAACTCAGTTCTATCTACAGCAAAAAATAAAGCATTGATGGCTTTTGTATCAAGACTAGCTTGCTTCTTTTCATTGTCGGTATATCTGTCGAATGGTTTTTCAACTAGAACACCTTCTATCGTTTCTTATATCCATTCATGACAATTGACAATAAATCGAAATCAAGAGACTTGAGGTAAAAGCTCATACGTGTCTTCCAATAGTGTAGTTTGTGCCATCAAATATGGTGGCCTATTTATTGATTGACCTTCACCATTGCTTGGATATAGGGATACCATATCTCAAGGAATTTTAATCCGACTAGAGATAAACTGTGCTTTGATACCAGTTGTAGGATCGATGGTACCTCTAGAGGGGGGTGAATAGAGTACAGCAGAAAATAATTACCAATTAAAAACTAAGCAGGTGAAGCAATCATATAATTAAAACTTTAAATGCAATGAAGTAAAGCAATAAGTAGTGGAGGCAAGAAAGCAATACGCAGACACAACAGGTTTATACTAGTTTTCCTCTGAGAGGACTAGTCTAGTTTGCGAGAACTCTTGCTCGCTATAATCCACTATTTTGAATAGAGATTATACTGCGTGCTTTACTCCGAAGAGCACGCCAACTTCAACACCATCGTGTTTCTATCCGAAGCCCACAAACAAACTTCAACAACACCTTTCTGAGAAAAGCTTTTATACGCCAAGCTTTGTACAACTCGAATACTCCTAATCGGAAACCCCGGCACTAGAAGGATAGGAGTTGTCTTGGAGATTTGAAGATTGAAGCTTTGTAAATTGAATAGAAAGCATAGAAATAGATAGAGAAGATGAGGATTGAATGAGTGCATAAAAATGGGGATTTTTTCTTTTTTTATAGGATTTTCTAAATTTTGAATGTTGGCGATCCAAAAGAATAGGAAAATCTGCTGACCAGGAGAAATCCCAGGGGACCGAGTTCGGTCAGAGTTCGGTTGCCAGGGGATCTGGGCTTTTGGATATGGATTTGGTTTGGGTCAGAAAATGGATCAATGATGGGATTTGAGTTTAAGTTCTAAATGCCAGTACTCCCGACGCACAACTTTTCTAGACTCAATGAAAGAAAAAATACAGAATAAATATGAAAATTTTATGGAGATGAAATCTGCAAACTTTTGTTTCTTTTCATATCAAGTTCGAAGTTTTAAGTCAATTATCAAAATCGGTTTGACCATGGCTAAATGAGCCAATATTGTTCGGGGCCCAATCGTTGTTCCTCAAAAATCCACCAACGGTACACGTTGTCGGTCAGCTGCATCTTGACGATAGTCATCCACCTCTCTCTAGTTAGCTCGGTAGGATCCATCTGATGCTTAATTTTTTGGGCCAAGCGTGCACCTCCGTGGGATCCTTATTTTTGGAGAATGGTAGAGGGGTTATCTTCCGAAAATCAGAAATAAAACCCGTCACTAGCTGACGAATTGTGGGGGTCACTAGCACCAAGGCTTCCACTATACTCTCTCTGTGCTTTGGCCTATTGCTGCTGGGTCTGCTGCTGGACTAACTTTTGGGCCTACATTATTGTGTAGAATATTTGGAACATCTGCTGCTCGTCTATCTGTTGTCCGGACAGTGGAAAAGGCATGAAAGGCATCGGGGGAATGAAAGGTGGTGGAGGTAAATGAACCTCTTGTTGTGGCATCTGTACCTACTGTGAAGTCTGTCCATCCGTCCACGAGCTCGATGGCTGGTTATTCCGCTGAGTAGGTTGGCCCCCAAGTGGTGGTGGATTTCCATCAACATGGGTCATAACGATATTTTGTGGAGTGTTAACCGGAGCGAGGCTTCAATTTATGGATCCATTATATGTATGAAAAGAAAACCATTAGCCAATGAAGGATTCAAGCAGGATGCAAGTCGAGGAATCGATTGAAGGCAAAAATAGAGATTAATAACGTGTCAAGGCATGTGGATGAGATCCTAAAAGTCTAATGTTATTCGCAGGCCCGCTCGACACAATAACGTAACCGAAATGGCTAACTGAACCTGTATAGGCCACCACAAAAACCTGTCACACCCCCGTACCAAAACTCATAGGACTAGCACGTGACTCGGCCAACTAGTACACACTTAAGGACGAACCCAATCTATTGAACCCTCAGGTAATGTACTTAAGCTATTTATAAAAGCTCAAGTCCAAGAAATTAATGACTAACATGGGCAATCTAAATCTCATCTATGATAACGAAGATAACCAAACAAATAGAATATAAGATGAATGTAAATGTGAAAGATTCAAGTCATCAAGGATTTAAGTCACGTCTGGTGGAGACAAATCCATTACGAGTAGACAAAAAATAAAATAAAGGCATGAAATAAACTAAACTAAGTTCATGCTGGTATTGTTAACTGCCGATGTACCATGGTCTGGTGCCGGTCCGTAGACTGGTTCATCTGCACCTGGATCTACCTCATCTAAACTTGGAGAAAAGTTCAGGTCCTCATGGGACATAACAAGATACATAATATACAAACGTACTTTGACAGTAAGTAACATACTTGGAAAGATATAATTAGAACATAAAAATAACTACAAGTACAAGAAATAATATCACATGGAAAGAACTTTATAAATGGTGACATGTCATAGAGAATATAATACTAATCATTGCTATCAGTAATCATGTGATCGTGAACGCAGTCCGGTGAGGCACTAATAGTCTAATAACAGGTCTCTATTACAGTCAAGTGAGGCGGTAATGATTGAATGGTAATAGTCACAGCTAATAAAACACTCTCGCCTAAGGAATTAGGAAGTCAAGGTCATCACGTCAAGTCGTGTCCAAGTCAAATCCAGGTCAAGACATATCAAATGAACGTAGCATAGAACCAAACAATACTATCAGGATCTATACAGGAATAACATTGATATATAAAATAAACAAAAATAACGTACGTGTGTTCGCCATCGAATTATTGTGGGTAGAAAAGTGCTTGGGATTACAAGTATCTTTTAAGAAGGATGAAGGAAGAAGAGACGGTATGAAAGAAGACTCCTTTCTTTTCCTTTATATAATATGATTTTGAACAGTACAATAAAAACCTTAATAGAAAGGATTTGCTAATACAAATAAAGATTTTGGGGAAGTATGCTGATGGAGATTGGGTATTGTAATTGACCATTTTATATAAACCCCCTAAAATTTTACTATATTTTATTATTATTATTTTTATTTTGGTATTTGTTTTATTTTTGTATTTGTACATGCGAATATGTTTATGCAAAGTATATATTTTTATACACAAATGTTTTATTATAGATTTCTTCATATAGAAAATAAGTATACTTTTGAAATAATATATGGTAAATATTTTTAAGTAAAAAAAATATCATATCGTATTTTGTCAAGCTTTATTTTATTTTTATAAAAACTATTTTATTTGTAGAGGTAATAATTTAGACAAACAATATCTTTTTTGATAAATAATATGCTTTATTTGGCATACGAGATACATGAAAATAAATCCATATATATTTTGATTTTCAAATTTATTTATTATTTTTAATTTATAAAAAATAACGATGTTTTTTTAAAGTTTATTGCCGTAGTTTAAATTGAATTTTGATTTTATTGATTTTGACTTTTAATTGATTTAAATTAAAGATGCAATTATCTAGTTTTAAATTGATTGGTTCTTATCAAATTGATTTTAAATTGATTTAAATTCATATAAAATTATCTAATGGGCACTTAAATAAGTCCTAATCCTTATCTACCTAGAATTCCTCCACCCTATTTATAGGGGAGCATTTCTATTATTTTTCTCCACAATTATTCTCTATCAGAGCCTCCACAAATTGTGTGTGCATCGTGTCTGTGTCCACCTTTTCCGTATCAGCCGTGACGGCCTCGGATCTAACCCCGATGTCTTTCCACTATTATTTTTTTATATATACATTTTGCTTTCGTATTCGACAACTCCGAACACGGTTCTACCCACAAAAAACCCAATTTCGACCCATCCTTTTTTGCTTCTGAACACCAGGACACGAGTACAGTTCCTCGACACAAACCCTAACCTAACTCAGCTATTGCCTCACCGGAATCCCGTCTCCGCTACAACCGCCCCGCCCGAGTCATCACGGCCGTCACCACAACCACCACAGCCGACAACGCCACCATCACCTCCTCCTCCTCCTCCGCTCATCAACCACTGTCATCCGACAAAACCCCATAGTCCCCCATCGCGACCTGCACGCGGCCACCCCCCCCAACAAACTCTGGCATCCTGTCGTGCACACCTTTTCCACTACCACAGTTCATTCACCACCCCTACCATCATCAACAAACAAACAAAGAATTTTTTACCTATATTTTGTGCATCGTCGCGATGTGTCCGACCGGATGCCCTTCTTCACAGCCGCTCATCAAAGAACCCAACACCCCTGACTCCGGTGAGCCGATCCAGGCAAACCACTGCACATAAGACCGTACCGCCTCTCGTTGTCCCCTGCAGGCAAGGCCGGCCGTGGTCACTGCAGTTGCACACCTCAACCGCACTCTGCTAGTGCAGCAAGCCATGCACAAGATCGCAGTCATGGACCACCATGAATAGTGTCAATTTTCTTTCTTTTTGCCCCCCATACCGGAGAAGAAACACAGCTCCGGTGAGTATCTCGTCCTCATCTCTCCCTGCTCTCTTCTTCTTTCCTCTCTACTTCTTTCTTTAAGATTTTTCTTAGGAAGGAAGAACTCCTCCTCTCTATCCTCGGTTTCATTTGTGTGCTACCCACTCTGAGCATCACTTCCATGTTCCTCTTTTATACGGGAGTCGATGGTGACAACGGTGGTGAGTTATTTGAATATTTTATTATTAATGATAGGTGTTGTATTTTAATAATTAATATGACTATTTTATTTGTTAAAATAAATTAGTCTGTGTGTGTGTGTGTGCGCGCGCGCGCGCGCGCGTGTGTGTGTGTGTGTGTGTGTGTGTGTGTGTGTGTTGTGTTTATTAATATTATTATATGATTCTTATTATTAGTATCTATATATACAATACTTTGTATTAGGTACATATGTACTAGAGTATATTATTATTATTATTATTATTAAGGTTATTGTTATCAGTATTACCATTGTACTTAGTTTAGTATGCTTGTTATTATCATTATTATTATTAGATTATAATACCTATTATCATGATTATTAGTATTAAGATTATTATTATTTATTTTAATATATATTATTTTTCAAACTATATGTAAAAGTATAGGGGTTAGAGCTATCTATGTAATTTCAAAATCTGGGGTTTTAGCTCTAAAACATTTTCTTTTGTTTATATATATATATATATTTATCAAATATACTTTTAATTAATAAAAATATAGTTCTCTACTAACAAAATTATTTTTTCACAAACCTAGAGATTTAGCCTAAACCAGTTTTTGGATTTTCAAATATTTTTTTTAAAATATATTTTACTAATAAAAATTTAGCTTTCAAATTATAAAATAATTTACTAGAAATTTTCAAGTGTGTATTTATCTAAAATATTTTTGGGGTAATAAATTATAGTTTTTAAGTATCATAAATATATTCAAAATAATATATGTATTTAGTTCCAAAAATTCTTCTCGATTATCACCATTGATCATGACTAATTGTGTACTCCTATTTCTCACAAAATTGGACCCCGTTATATCGACCATGGCTAGTGGACAAATAAGGACATGTCAGACCATCGCACACCACCAGACAAGATACCTTTTCATATTTACTGCTTATATTATTTGCATCTTACTGTTTGGTTACAACATGGTTATTGTTTATTTATTTCTAGTTTCTCTAGTTACAACCTGTTACTGTATATGATTTACTTTACTGTTATTCCAGTTATACATGATGCCAATGCTAGTCATATTTTAATTGTTGTCTTTAATTCATGCATGTGGACTTAGAGTTAAGGGCTACCGTAGTTAGTGCATTTTCATAAACTTTTATCATGACTATGCCATGAGATATGTGTGAGTTATAGAGTAGCATATAGAGGTACTTGCATATTGGCTGATCACCCGTGCGCATGCGTTAGGTCTAGCTGCTAATAGATGCATGTTAGGAGACTTAGATGTTAGTAGAGGTATATGGTCGTAGATATGACTTTAATAGGTGCATAGGGTAGGAAGAACAGTTCCTTAGCGTATGGGCTGAGTATGCACTTCCCTTTTGCCCTGGAAGCTCTGCTGGAGATACGGTCCTAATTATGCCACTTTTCTGATCCTACTGGCCTCTAATGTTCAAGGAATGTCATGCTTTGAGGTCCTTGGTACCCAAAGAGGGGGGCATACCAATCCTATTATAGCCAGTATGCCTATGCGTTGAAGGTTTGTTCTTAACTGCATGTACATAGTGGAATGGTTAGGTAACCTTAGTTGATGTCATGTCGCACTCTGTTCTAATCATGGCATGGGTAGTATCACATCACAGAATAGTGTGCCACCTCTTATCCTTGTTTGGTTGTAGGGATGGACTACTGTTTCAGTGATTAGATACTGGCCGGGTTATGATTTGGAACCTTTTACTTTTTACCTGTGACTTGTGACATTTTATATTTAATTTATATGACATATTTATTGTATCTTTTTACGTCCATCTGAGGACTTGGTGATCTCTCCAAATGTGTGTTTTATTGACTATCTATAGGAGTTCTCGCCAAGATTATGGTCTTCTCCTTCCTATCGAAGAGGACATGCTCTTGGATCATGCTTGTCGCTTGTATTCTTTATTTTGTTATTTCTTTCTTTTTAGTTTCATGTTGGTATGGGATTTGTCTTCATCCAGCAACATGTAAAATGATATTTCATATTTTATAAGAAGTATTCTTTTATTTTGTGGATGAGATTAGTTGGCCGCGATTATACTGCATTTATAGCTTACATATATTTATTATACGACTGGCATATTTACATACCTAGTCCTACGTATTTTGGGACTGGGGTATTACATGTTTTTGTGGTGGCCCATGCAGGACAAAGAATAAATTGTTTGGTTACATGACTATACCAAGCAAGCCTGCATATAGGATTAGAGTCTAGGATCTCATCCACATCTCCTTCCTTGATTCTATTTTCGAACTCTCGTATGACTGTCTTGAATTACATCTTGCCTGATTCATTTTCTATCGTGAGTCTTATATCTCATGCAATAGAGATTAGGAAGATGACTCATACTAAGTATATATATTCTCTTGTTCAATTATGCTACTGTTGAACTCTCGTAAGTTGGGTAGAATGCCTCATGACCTAGCATTTTCTTTGTCCTTATGACCATTACAGAGGATACTAAGAAGATTACCTAGAATACAGAGTTTTAGTGGTACATACCCTATTTAGTCGACCAAAGCCTTAGATAAGAAGACAATAGGATGACTATAGGCAGAATCACCAGACAAGACTTAGATTCTTAAGGAACTTGAACTATTTCTACTTTCTTTTATCATAATCTCACGTACTAATATTTTTACAATCTTGACTGATGCTACTATTATAGCCTATTTTTGCAAGCTTATTTCTTTTATTGAGCTTGTTCAGGACATGTTTCATTGGGTGCACCCACTAACATATTGTCTATTTAGAATCGATGTATTATGGTCTGATCAACCTTAGTGCACTTGGTTCACTCTTCTTATGATTATGCCATGTGGATTGGGATATAGTTAACAAATATACTTGTCCTCTAGGATCTCATCCTTAACTGCCGTAACAACTCTCATTTGAACTATTCAATCGCCTTTTGAAACCCGTATTTGTAATCGATCACATCTTTCTTGAACTCCTTATTATTTTTCATCTTTACCAATGCTCATGCTTTATAGCTAGACAGAGTATTTTCTTAGTTTCCCATACCACCTATGGCCATGATAATTATATATACACGAGTGTAGTTATCCATCGACCCAAACCATGTGACTACAATCTCGTCTTGAGTTATCGACCCTAGATCTATTATCGGAACCTTATAATCATTTGAAACTTGAGAATGATTAGAACCGTACCCTTAATCTTACCCACAACCTAGATGACTATCATATAATCTTCTCTCTAAGGAACCGTATACCCTTGATCTCTAATTATTTTATCTTGACCTACTTGATTCCTTAATATTCCTTATTTCGTGTTTTATCTTGATTTACCTAAACCCTTAATAATTTCTATTTTATGCGTTAATTAGCAAGCCCTCAATCATTACCCAAACCCCTACCACGATCATTAAACCTAACCACATTTTTCCTCTTAATTGAATTGCTCTACTCAATGAGGATTTTTTTTATTAAAATCCTCTGTGATTCATGCAATCTTGTTTTTTGATAATTCCCTTGTGCGAATATGGAAGTTGGATCATGACACCCTTCAGTTATACGGGATTGGATTAGAAAACCCTATAGAGGAAGTTATTAGTGGAGTGTTAGTCCAGTTCATCCAGTTGCATCCATGTTAACTGTTTATGGTTTATTTTATTGTGTTTCCAAGTTACATATAGTGCAAGAGTATTAGTCATATTTTCAGTGCTTATCTTTAAATTGTGCATGTGGACCTAGATTTGAGGGACTACATCTTATTTAGTATATTTTCATAAATCTTGACATAGGTGTGCCACAAGGTGTGAGTTGTGAGTAGCATATAGACTCCAGACTTACGTGTTGGCTGATCACCAGTACGTATAGGACGTATATTAGGTATAACTGCTAATATAGATGCAATCTAAAAGACTTAACAATTATTCACGATACCATGTCATGGATACGACATAAATAGGTGCATAGGGTGGGAAGGACAATTCATTAATGTATGGGCTAAGTATGCACTACCCCTTTTGTACTCGGAAGCTCCGTTGGAGATACAGGCATGACTACCCCCTTTATTGTTCCTACTGGCCTATGATGTTCGAGAAACGCCATGCTTTGAGGCCTGTGGTGCTCAGGAAGGGGACTATGCCAATTCCATACAGCCATAGTGCCCATGCATTGAAGGTTTGTTCTTAACTGTATATTCACAGTAGAATGGTTAGGTGACCTTTGTTTGATGTCTTGTCACACTTCGTTTCGATCATGGTGTGGGACAGTGTCTTATCACGGAATGGTGTGCTACCCCTTGTCCTTGTTTGGTTGTACAGATGGTCCACTATTTCTATTATGGGATACTGGGCTAGGTTGTGATCCATAATATTTTACTTTTACTTATGACTATATGACATTTATATTCAGTTTATATGGCATGCTTTTCAATATCTCGTTACGTCCCTTGGACCTGGTGATTTCTCCAGGTGTAGGTGTTTATGACTTTTCGTAGGAGTACCATCCATAATTATGATTTTCTTTTTCTATCGAAGATGTCTTGCATTTGGATCATCCACTGTCGTGATTGACAAATTCTTGTATTTGTTATTATTTATTTCTCATCTAATCTCTTGGTAGTGAATTTGTTTCCACCCAGCAACTTGTTCAATGACTTTTATAATTGATTTAATTAAATCTTTATTTTTTTATTTTTTGTGGATAAGATTAGTGAGCCATGACTATCCGTATACTACATTTACAACTTATGTATATTTATTATACGGCTGGCATATACGTTACCTAGTCCTATGTATTTTGGGACTGGAACGTTACAACGTATGCACGCATATGCACATGTGTTATTGTGCGCATGCATGGTTTAAGCAGATCGCACGCATATTCCTCAGATTGTGGAATTTGGATAGTTATGGATATTAAATCAGTTTAAATCGATCATAATATTTTGGGATTTCATTTTGATTGATTGTTATCCTTCCATAATTGGTTGGTGGCAAGGTTAGGGTTAGGGTTAGGGTTTCCAACCTTCTATATAAATAGTCTCTTCGTACCTCCTTTGGAGAGAAAAAAAACATAGGAGGCTAATTGTTGCGACCGCCACCTATATCTAGGGTGTCACGCCCCTGTCCTGTGCAACCGATCATCCTCGCTAGGGCGTGATGTCGCACGAGCCTAAGTTACACTCGCACAAGGCAAATACCACCAATTGAGCATTAAAGTGACATAGTCGCATAGAAGTCCCAAAATAGAAAAGTTGAAGCAACACAATTGTATACAAAATGAACTCATCTTTATTGAATATTGCAACAGAATTACAAAGGAACAAAGCCAAGATTATAATCGCTCAAGCACACCCTCTCTTTGAATACAATCACTCAGCACTCCCTCATCTCTCAAATACAACAAGTACATGCCCTTAGGCTTACAACTTGAAAAAGGCGATGTCCATATATTATGTCCCATATAAGTTAAGTCGTTGTGCCTTAGGATAAAAGCACAAGGTGTAAGGAGTTGCAAGCACTTCAGATTCAAAGCTTGTGTTTCACTATTGTGACTGTAGCGGATTCAACTCTGAGCAAGAGTTCTCGGGCCTGGATTAGTCCTCTCAGAGAAAACCATGATAAAATTCTCGATGTTTGTGTTTGCTCTCTAAACTCGGCTGCTTTTAATACTTGTATTATTTACAAATATATATTCATATGTTGTTGGTCACAGCCTTCACGTAGAATAATTTTTAATTAGATAAGATCTGTCTGTTGCACTCTATTTACCCCTCCTCTATAGTTGCCTAATGGTCCTACAATTGGTATAAGATCACGGTCTTTTAATACCAGACTAACATCCCTAGAATTATGATAACTATTGGATCTATCCACACCAACAATGATGAAGGACAGTCAACAAACATGCCACCCCTATTTGATAGTACAAACTACACCAACTAGAAAACATATATGAGTTTCTACCTGAAGTCTCTTGATTTTGATATGTGGTCTGTTGTAGTAGATGGTTATCACAAACCACCTAGAATAGTCATAGATGGGAACCTCACTGAAAAGCCCTATGACAAATACACAAACACAGAAAAAAACACGCCAGTCTCTATGCTAAAGAAATTAATGCTCTACTTTGTGCTTTAGACAGAACTGAATTCTACAGGGTCTCTACTTGCTGTACTTCACACGAAGTCTGGAAGCTTCTTGAGGTCGTTCATGAAGGAACCACATAAGTAAAGGAATTAAAGATCAGTCGTCTAACACAAGAGTATGAATCATTCAAGATGAAATATGATGAGATAGTTACTCAGATGTCATAGGGTTCCTAGACATCGTCAATCCTCTATCCTCTCTTAGAAAGAAGTGCAACAACCATGAAAAGATTCAAAAGTACTCAGAGGGCTTACCAAGAACTGAATCCAAAGGCCACAACAATCGTTGAAGGGAATGATCTGACCCTAATGACCCTCGAGACGCTCATGAGCAAGTTGATGACTCACGATCTAGATCTCAAGGAATTTCAAGGTCCTGCACCAAAGGAGAAGACGATTGCACTCAAAGCACATCATCATCACAAGAAAGCCTCCAACTACGACTCTGACGATAATGATTCTTAAGATGACGAAATTGCCCTGATCACCAAAAACTTTAGAAAATTTCTAAAGGTTGAGAGATCAAAGAAGGAGTCAAATGAAAACTGTTATATAGAACCAATGTGCTATAACTGCAAGAAGCCTGGTCATATAAAGCAGGACTGCCCAATGATAAAGAAAGAAAACTGCAATGATCATCCATCCAGAAGAACTTCCTCAAGGAAGTAAGCTAACACAATCATCTTGCATAAGAGCGAGGCAAGTAATTTTGAAGAAGAAAAAAGTCTTGAAACTCAGTAAATCTATGCTTCATGGCAGTAGACAATCAGGTAACAAATAACTCTCACTATGATGACTTTACTTTTGATGAGTTATCAGATGCTTTTAGTGATTTACTTGAAGATTATAGAAATCTTAAAGATAAGTTTAAGCATGCTAGAAAAGGTCAGTCTTATCAGAATGAGATTTAAAGACTTACAACTATACTAAGAGAAGTAAAGGATACGTCTTCTTGTGTTAATCAATACGAGATATCCAAACTTAATCTTAGCCATCATGCGGCTCTTGACTGCATTGACAAATTTTTTTAAGAGATTACTAAACGCAGCAGGAACTCAAATCCGAAAAGGAGGAATACTCCATTGCTACTCTTAGAGTAGATGCTTTAACTACTAAGAATGATGAAATATGTTCTACCTCTAAATGATTAGATACTAGATAGGGTAAAATGGTTAAACAACCTATTATCCAACATGACACGAGACACGTAGCCAAACAAGTGAGCATGCACAATAAGACTTATCCAAGAAAGGAAAATAGATCTCATAATCATCCATACAAACACAGCAAACCTAGTCACATCACTATGCATGCAGAATACAACACACCATACCACACAATCATGCATTCTACTATAAATTTCCACGTAGACCATATAGCACGACTTCTCATAAACAAACTTATCATACTGCACCTAGCACCAATAATTCTGCCTTATGTCTCTACTACAGTAGAAAAGGACAAATCTCTAGATTCTTTAGAACTAGAAAGTTGGTAGATACAAATGTTTATGTATGGGTACCAAAAACTAACACAACATGAGCTACAAGAAAATAGGTACCAAAGGTTACATCTACAACTTGTTTTGTAGGTGGAACCTCCTTCTCATGCTAGCAGGAAGCGGATTCTCGATAGCGGTTGCTCACGACGTATGGCCAGTGACACAAATTTATTTGCAACGTAATCGATGAAGAAAGAAGGATATGTTTTCTTCGGTAACAACCTTAAAGGATATATCATTGGTAATAGTAATGTAGGTATTCCTTCCTATCTTGTCATCAAAGTCATTTATCTAGTTACAAAATTAAAACATAATGTACTCAGCATAAGTTATCTTGCTGATCTCAGTTATGGCATTAACTTCATAAAATACAAATGCTCCGTATATAAAAGGACTACCAACAATATCATATTTGAAGGTTTAAGAGAATATAATATTTATATATTTTATTTGTTAAAAGATATAACTATGCGGGAAAATGTCTGTACGCCAACGAGGATAAAAGCTGGCTATGACATATGCGTCTAGGACACGCAAATATGGACACCATTGCAAGACTCTCCCCAAAGAAACTGGTAAGAGGCCTACCAGATATTTTCTTCAAGAAGAAATGGTATGTTCTGACTGTGAGAAGAACAAAGCTACCAAATCCTTCTTTAAGTCAGTAAATGATGTAAGTATTTATAGACCACTTCAACTTCTGCATATGGACTTATTCGGACCTAGCATAGTCGCCAGTCTTGATAGTAAGCTTATGCATATGTCATTTTGGATGATTTCTCTAAATACACACGTGTTTTCTTTCTTGCAAATAAAAACAAAGTATTTTTGAGTTTGTCGCTTTTTGTAAAAAGGTACAAAACGAAAAGGACTTCATGATTACTCGCATCCGAAGTAACCATGGAGACAAATTCAAAAATAGCAATTTTAAAAATTTTTGCAATAAAAATGGTTTTTCGTATGAACTTTCGTATCCTAGAACTCCTCACAAAATAGTGTTATGGAGTGGAAGAACGAAACTCTTAGCGATATGGCTAGAGTTATGTTAAATCAGTACAAACTTCAAAATACTTTTGGTCCGAAGTTATAAATACAACATGCCATATTTTGAATAGGGTTCTTATTCGACCTATATTGAAAAAGACTCCCAATGAGCTTTGGTTTGGTAGAACTCCTACAACTAGTTACTTCAAGGTTTTTGGATGCAAATGCTTTATTCCTAATACTAAAAATAACCTAGAAAAATTTGACTCCAAGGCCAATGAAGGTATTTTTTCTAGGTTATGCGGCCAAAAGCAAAGGATACCGGTGTTTAGCAATCAAATACTGACTATTGAAGAGTCTATCAACGTCACTTTCAATGAACTCAACAAGCAAACATCAAACACAATTGACAACAATCCTAAAGATACAAGCACATCAAGTCATCTGGACGGTCTGCTTAAAAGCTTGAGATTCTCTTCAGATCATCCAAAGGAATTGGTAATAGGTGATGTATCCAAAGATGTATGTAGAAGTTCTTCCAATAAAAAAATCATTGCTAATGTCGCCTTCATTTCTAAGATAGAACCTAAGAATATAGGAGAGACTTTTCCTGATAAAATTTGGATTTATGCTATGCAAGAGAAACTCAAGTAATTTATTCGTAATCAAGTTTGAGAACTCATTCATAAACCTAATGATTATTCGATCATTAGTACCAAATGGGTGTTCCGAAATAAATTAGATGAGAATGGTTCAATTACACGCAACAAGGCATGTCTGTAGCTCAAGGCTATAACCAAGAGGAAGGTATTGACTACGATGAAACATATGCTCCAGTTGCTAGATTCGAGTCCATTCGAATGCTTTGTGCTTTTGCTAGCTTCCATAATTTTAAACTCTTTCAAATGGATGTTAATTTTCTATATGGTTTTATCAAAGAAAAAGGTTTTTCTTATGCAACCCCCTGGTTTTGAAAATTACAAACATCCTGATCACATATTCAAGCTAAAATATGCTCTACATGGACTCAAGCAAGCCCCACGTGCTTGGTACGAGTGCCTAAGCTTCTTTTTACTTGACAATAATTTTTTAAAAGGAAAAGTTGATACGACCCTTTTCATAAAAACTTCCACTGATTTTTGCTTTTAGTACAGATTTATTTTGATGATATCATATTCGGATCCACTAAACTTCTTCCTTGGCTTGCAAATCAAGCAAACATCACAAGGAACATTCATCAATCAAGCTAAGTACACAAAGGAGTTACACAATTTTTTTGACATGGATATGCTAAACCTATTGGAACTCCTTAGGCAACCTCAATTAAGCTCGACCTTGACGAAAGTAGCAAATCTATAGATATACGTAAGTATTGTGGTATGATTGGTATTCTATTATATCTAACTACTAGTAACTCGGATATTGTGTTCTATGTATGCCTATATGATAGATATCAGGCTAATCCTAAGGAATTACATCTGAGCGCGGTTAAGCGTATCCTCAGATACCTTAAAGGTACTTTAACAACCGGTCTATTGCTATTCAGATATTGATTTTGCTAGATGCAATATCGATCAGAAAAGTACTAGTGGCACATGTCATTTCATAGAAAAGTCTCTAGTCTACTGGTTTAGTAAGAAGCAAAATTCTGTCGTTCTTTCAACAACAAAGGATGAGTATAACGTCGCAGGATGTTGTTGTACATAAATTTTGTGGATGAAGCAAACTTTGGAAGACCTTGATCTGCACTATAAGAACATTCCTATATTTTGTGATAACACTAGCACTATTAATCTATAAATAATATAATATATCACTCACATACTAAGCACATAGAAATTAGACATCATTTCTTAAGGGATCATCAATAGCACGGGGGCATGCTTACAATTTGTCGACACAGAACATTAGTTAGCAAACATCTTTACAAAATCTCTGGCTGAAGATTGTTTCAACATTATTCACCAAGAATTAGGACTTCTTAATTCAGACATAATATAAGACTATATGGTGCTTTAAATTCTTACATCAATTTAGTTCCCAAAAGTTATGATGATTTTGGATACAAGCCGAAATGGTCCTTCTGTCACACATGCATACATAGCCTGAAGTGACACAATGTCAAGTGTCTTCTGACTACCTAGCTAGAATCTGGCTCCTACAGCTACTCCAAGATTGTTTATACTTACATAAACTTATGATTTGATAAAGTCTATTTGGCACTTATAGCTCATATATTTTATCCAACTCTAGAAATCTAATGCCTCGAATAAAGTTGACATTGGAAATTATTTTCCATATGCTAACTGATCTTAGGCCTAACTCGGTATATGATTGAACTCGGACCGAACTCGGTTCCACATATATCAACATCTTTTGAGATTTGGCCGACCCCACTCAATCTTAGGCCTATTGTTGCTATATATACATGCTTTTTCATGAATCTCAAACATACCCATAAAAAACCTCTAACCTAGCCTTCAAAAACCCTAGTTTTATTAAAACCATAAATTTGTGGCTTGCCTCCTTTGAAGAATTTCTATTCTCTTCCATCTCTTTCATCTCAATGGTAAATCAAATAACTCATAAGGGAAAATTTTCTTTGATCACATTTTCTCTCCCATGATGCCAAACATTGGATTATTCGATAGTTTTCTATTTCGATCTCTCAAAAACTCTAATGAATTATTAAATGATTTATCTCATAGATCTTTTTATTCATGACACCACATTGATTTTCTGAAATACAATGATTTTTTGTCTCTTTTTTAAAAACTTTAACTTGAAGAACTAGTTGCAACTCATACTTGTATTTTTATAAATGCTATTGGTATGTTTTACTACAACTTATCTTTTAAAAATGGAAAATTTCTTCAAGGGTACACTGCATTAACATTGAATTCGATACAACTGACTTAGGGGCATCCAACGTATTCATGTTGAAGGTGAACCCTTAGTTAGTATCACGCAAGTTCAATTTACTGACAACGTAACTCTGAAATCATTCAAAAATCTTCTTTGTGCCCCACACAATCGTCCTCTAGGAAGATTTTATGCTCGATATCTTAATTTATATTTTTATGAAATGCATCGCATTCTATTCTCTACGTTTCTACCAAACCAGATCTAATTTGATGAAGTCGCTTATTTAGAAATATCAGCTTTAGACCATCTGTACTTCTTAACACATTCAATCTTCCACAAATAATCATGCCCCAAATGGTAACTTGTCGCAAGAAAAGGCATCCGCTGATGTATGTGTTAGGGTTATATACTAAAAGCATCACTTTTGTAGTAACCTTATTTCCTTAAATTTTGAATGAGAATCATATGGGCAAATGTTTGCATATTGTATTTGTTGCAAGTGTTAATACAAATGTCTGATATTCTATATTTTTGATAATATGGTTTGTGATGTCACACAAAGGATCTTATTATCAGTTCCCTATGGAGTATATAAATAGTTCACAACCTATATAGACTTGGACAATCTATTGGAAAGGTTGTAGTGTAATCTGGTATTAGTCTATCTTGACTATAGGTTTACACTAGTACCCTTTGTGTGTATTGAACAGGACCACTTGAGGTTGTTCTCTTTGTACTGACTACATAAGTGAATAAATACCTCTGTTATTATGGATACTTGTGCTCTTAATCCGGATATAATAACAGACATGTATATGCAGTGTGCATTACTTTGACTCATGAAAGAGTGAGATTCATTATGGGTCAACAACCTCTATGAATTGGGTAAAAACATTGTATGTATGATGGGTTGTTGATTATAAATGGAATCCGTGTCCCGATACATCGGGTTGATGATGTCTCCTTAAGGTGCTCATAAGGATTGTCATATAAATCCTACAAGTAGATTATATCCGACATGAAAAATAAAGCTGAGCGGTACTACTCAAGGATAAAAGATGTCGAATCAATATAGTTATCAGTAACTTAATTTGATCGACGGACATTCGATATCTTAACATGGGGAGCCAAACGAACATATAATAAAAGGAGTCCACAAACATAATTTGGAATAAGAGAGGTAGTGCAACAATAGCTCATTAGTGGACCAAGCTATTGTTAATGGGCCTGGATTGTGTTTTCGGGCTGAACACGGGATATCCAGATCCGTTAGGAGCCTAACCCTAATTTCTCCTCATGGTCCCTGCCATAGCCTATATATATCCTCTATTCTCTGGCAGCCAAAGGACTGATTTGAAATCTGAATCTTTATCTAAATTCGTGATTCACGTAAGGAGAGAAAGTGAGGGATGCCAAGGAGAAGAAAATGTTAGGAGATCGTCGTCCACACGACGTCCAAGTCGAGGAAGGAATACGTGCAGAAGATCTTGGGGTCGTCCGCTCGAGATTGCCATGAACTACTTGTCTTCTTTCCGCCGTAGGTATAATTCGTGAACCCTAGTTTCTGCCTATGAAGGGTTAGAACACGTATTAAATCTATTTAACTTTCTATCGATCAATACGCACACCAAAGTAAGGGTCCTGGGAATCCCCAGTTCCATCAGTACGCTATGTATTTGCTATTAATCTTTGGCTTCTTCGGTGTACCTTATGACAATTGTCCTTATACTGATGAGCCTACCCCTCTGAATCGGGTCCGTAGAATTAAGCCAAATTAACTTCTTCCATACAACTCATCCTCAAACTCCAACACCAATGCTGCTGACTCTTCACCTTCTACTTCTGAGCCACCTCCTACTTTGGATTCCATCCAAAGTTTGTTGCATGATTGCTTCAAAAAGGATGATGATCGCTACAAAGCTTTTGACTTCCATCAGACCCTCCAGACACAAGCTCTTGGCAATACCTTGATTCATTTTCAGTATACCTTATCTCAACATCATGTCAGACGATTTCTAATTGTTCATAATCTGACTCATCATGGCTATCGCATCCATGATGACTACGTCCAGTGATATATGGATCTCATTGATGCATTCTATAATCCAAATCGAGTTCTTAATCCTGATACTAACAATGATGACAACTGATGGATTTTGCTGCTTAGTAGATTTATCAAGATGGCTCTGATATTCTATAACCCACTGCATTTTATTGGACTGCTGTATTTTTGGTTTTGAACTTAGTAAATGAATAAATAAAAGCAATGTTATCCCTTCTCTTTGCACTTATAGTCATATATTATTGCTATTTTTGTGCACTTTAACTCTTTTATTTTTTTGTGAATCAAATTACTCCTCTCATTTTGAGGGAGCATGCCATTTCGATCAAATAACAAAGGAGGAGAAAATATACACAAATATGATGTCTCATCACATTTTTGTATTAAATCGCTCCACAAGTTGCGAGGGAGCTGTGCTATTCAAAGAGATTTGTCATATCATTCATAGTTTGTCAATTATCAAAAAGGGGAGATTGTTGGCCCATTCACTCTCATTCAACTTGATTTTGATAGTTAACTAAACCATGTTTCAGTATGTCACAATATGACCCATATGATGATCCAATAATATTGTTGCTTGAAGGTTGTATTGGTCATCTCTATGTAATTTTACATTTTATTGAGTCTAGGAATTATGTACATTGAGTTGCACTTGGTACCAGAACTCCATTCAAATATAAACCTATCAGTCCACTAATATAGCGCAAAGCCTATCTATAAAGCCTGACCCATTCAAACCAAAATCATTCTAAAACAAGCCAAAATCCATACCATTTTGTCACTACCACTTTCTAGAATAAGGGTATTTTGGTAATTGTGAATTTTTGATTATTTTTAATATTATTTAATTTGATGTATTGTGATTTTGTTATTTGCTAGTGAAACCTTAGAACCATTGTGACTAGAGACTAACCATGACCATGGAGACCAAGCTTATGGATTTAGATTAGTAATTAGAATCTAATCTAGCTAGAAAATTACTTAGAATGTAATTAAAGAATAAAAACAACATGGTAGTTTGGGCCTTTAGCAAAGGGAGCTTGATTTGACAATTTAGAGAGGCTTTTGGGCTATTGCAACCCTAACCAAACCCTAGCCCATGACTATGACCGGCCACATATTGTTTCTTCTACCTATATAGATCATTATTTAGCCCCCTTTCTTCCCTCTTGCATTGAAACTCTAGTTTGTGTTCTTCCCCAAATTTGTCCCCTTTCACCAAATCAACTACAAATTCATCCAAACCAATTGCAAACTCTTCCCTTTAAAGAGAGGAGGTCTTTATTGGCTAGCTAGGAAGGATTTAGAGCAATTTGACCATTGGATTTGGTAGGAGATCATTTCAAGAGAATTTTCATTGGGATTCCAACTCCTAATTGGTAAGAGCCTCTAAACCTATTAGATTTCAGTTTTCTTGTTGTAGATGCATCCATTTAGGGTCCCCCTAGCCCTAAAAATAATTTGAGTCCAATTCGTGTCCATTTGAGGTACGTATCATGGGCGTATCGTTCCGTATCGAATACGTATCTCAAGTGTTCGACGAAATGCCCTATAGGAAGTTTTGTTCACCAATTTCTGATGTAATTACATTTTTGGGCAGCTAATATACTGTGGATTGCAAAGGTGTTTGACTAAGTTGATTTTGATGTGTTAAAATGGACACGGGGACACGCAGCTTTGAATACACTGGCTACAGTACATCCCCTGCTGTTGTAGGCCTCGTACTCACTCGATATGCTATTTTTTCACTACCTAGCCACTGTTCTAGGTAGGGGCAGTGACTGACAGTGGGCCATGGTTGTGGGGCTTCAAACCCTAGGAAGTTCGATCTGTGGTTTAACCCATAGATTTTACTACTCTGTGCAGGCGACTGTTGTACACACTTGTTTTGACACATGCTCACCTTGCTTTGAGACACTTGGACACCATATTGACATTGCTTTGACACTCATCTACACTGCTGTAGTTGTCTGATACACTTGTTTCACAATTCACTTTGACACACACACTACTGTCACATTGTTCACATGCCTGAACACTCACTTGTATTAGACATATTACACTTGATACCTATCTGTACACTCTTGACACATACATTGACACTCATGTTTTGCTACTGCTAGACACTATATTGACACAGTCACTTGACACTACTCACTCGAATACTTTATTATCTGCATACCATTAACTAATTCACTCTTTCACATTTCACTCACTTCACACATCCTTACCTATACACTTCTAGATGCTTGACACTCATTCATTGCATTGTATTTCATTCACAAACATTACCTTGTCTGTATTCACATAACAAACATACACACACACTCACTATAGAAGCATGAAAAATACAAGACTATGTACCCCACATGAAGAAGAATATTATGCGCCCACATAACCAAAGGGAGGCTATGTGCCCACATGAGCGAAGAGGGGATATACGCCCACATGATCGAAGAGGGCTATACGCCCATATTGTTTTCATGCAGATCAAACATGCACCCAAGTGTGGGCGCATAAACTTACTCCCATACCATGCGCCCAAGGCAGCAGATCCATACGACTCAGTCAACATCTACGATCAGTCGTGCACCGAAGCATACGGCCACGTTAGTCTCCACAAGCAATCATGCACCGAAGCATGCAGCCACGTCAACCCCACGATCTACTCACGATCATTCAGTGTCCATGCGCCTGCACCCTATGCGCCCAAAGGGGTGTTATGCACCACAGTAAAATTAGTATATTTTTAAACTGTGGGCGCATAACAGCCATTTCAGTACAAAATGACTATAAATAGAGGGCGTACCCCTCTACAAAACACACAGAACGGAGAGCATTTCAAGAGCCAAATTGCTGCCCTTCTTGTCAGTGAGCCGACAATTAGCAATTTTCTTAGTTTTTCTTCCACTTTTGTAAATCAGAGTATCAATAGAGTAAAGGAGCAACTGTCGCTCGATCTCTATCGTCCCATTCCTCAGATTCTCTTTGTACTTGGGGATCCTCAGTACAGGATCTCTCAGGCGTACTTGATTTGTGGTGCCTTGCGCCAATAAGAAAAGACAACATTTCTTCTTCTTTTTTGTGTGTGTCCACAAAAATGGCGACTCTGCAGGGGACTACTTTTTCCTCTGACGAGAAGGTGGTGACGCAATCCGATACCGATAAAGTGGGGAGCACTCAGAAGATGTTGATCATGAAGTTCGATCAGCAGGCATTCAAAGAGATGCTCTCGAGGGACAGCTCTACTCCCTCGAAATCAGTAAAGCGAAACAAGTCTCGCAAGACTTGGCTTCCGAAGGCTCGCGGTGCATATTCTGCCAGTGTCGTAGAAGATATACAACCGAAGAACTCTGTCACGTAGGTGCATAGGCCTTCCACATGGGTGCATGGAGCTCCCCTATGGGCGCATAGCTCTGCCACAGAGGCTCCTGATACGAAGAAGGTACATACCGTTCTGAGCTCTACTAGCCTAGTGACTTTCCTCTTGTACAATCAACAACAGAGTGTACAACACTCAAAACTTGGCAAAGAAAAATACTACGATGCCAAGAATCAAAGTGTTTGACGCTCTGGACAAACTCAGTGAGGCTCACAAACGAAGAAGGCGAAACTGGAAGAAAACAGCGCTGTTTTTCAAAGCATACGCCCAGAGCTATGCGCCCAAGGCAATATGTGGGCGCATAATTCTGGCCAGAGGATTTTTGTCTTCGATAGGCTTTGCGTCCAGGGCCATGCGCCCACATCCAAGAGGGCTAGGCATGCTGTCAGGACTTTAGGAAAGCATGAGCCCAAGGGCATGCTCCATGGTCTATGCGCCCACAGTAAAAAGACAGACCCCACCGCGTATAGCACGGGGTTGTCTTCAAGGTCATCACGGAACTTAGGTGTGGGGCATGCCCCTGCATATGAACTATGTCCGAATGCGCCAACTTCCCTTACAAATCCGTATGTAAAGCTCGGTAATGCATGTGACATAGGTTTTAAGGCAAAACTCTCTTCCGCCGATTTATGCAACATGATAAATCAAAAGCGTAAAGCGAGAAAGGATACTACAATTCATGGCGTACATCCGTGCACCAGTATTGTCATCAACTGTTGCTACTCCAAAGCAACGAAGGTGCCTCCGATGCAGTCCATGTTTCGATGACTGTAGCACTCTGATGATGAAACGCTATTATGTGTTTCATCCAACATGGCTTCATGGGGTCCTCCTTACGGGAGTCCCAATCAAAGAAGATGGACCACTAACCCAACTTTTTCTTTCAGTTCTGCGAACAGAAGGAGAAGAAGTCTGCCAACAAACAGCTAGCGAGCTGTTATATTTGAAGGAGTCTATATGGGTACTCGGTCAAGGACGAGATTCCGTATAGATGACGAGGAATCCCAAGCTGGGGGTGATGATCCTTCAGCTGCGGGTAGTGTTCCCTCAGAATCTAAAGCAGATGACCTTCACATCGGGGGTAGCCTTCCAGATGACGGGGGTAGCCTTCCAGATGACGATGATCTCTTCGAGTCCGACGGTGACTATCTACCTCCCCTGCCTGAAGACGAGGGTCTTTTCAACTCAGAGACAGGCAATATCAACACCAGTTGTACTGTCTTCTCTATTCATCCTCGCATGTTATCTGCGTACATGGCGGATGGAGAAAGACCTGAAGAAGCCAGTGATCAGACCAACAAGCGGCTAGAGAGTCTTGAAACGGTATTTGCCAAGATCACTGATATGCTTACCAGTATCATGGCACTCCAAACTGCTGGAGCTGTTCCTCCACCTCAACCGAACGTCTCAGCACACGCTAGTCCAGCTTATAGCAACAACCCTTCTTCACTACAAAAGGAGTATCATTCCGTTGCACCTCCTCCAAATCCTGTAAATGCTGAGAGTGGTCCTTCGCCAACGACGCTTGACAACCGTACATCAGCCATTTCTCATCATCTGCTCAATCAGCAGGATGCAATTGATTCTTTTGTTGCCCGTCTCGATACCATCTGACACAAAGACGAGCTTTAGAAGATGGAGATATCTCAACCTTATCCTTCTGAATGGGAGAATGCTACTTGCCCTCCTAACTACAAGCTACTGACGCTAAATTCATTTGACGGAATGACTTCTCCTCGCCAACACATGATATACTTCAACACGTAGACTCTGCACTTACCAAGGGACGATCCGTTCTTGTTAAAGCTATTTATCAGCACCTTGCAGGGGGTAGCTTTTGAATGGTTCTGCAGTCTACCTGACGGTTACATTAATTCCTTTAAAGACTTGGAGAGGTTATTCCTAATTAGGTTTTATGATAGTGGCATGCATGTTAGTATGTCCACCCTCATCGAGACCAAGCAAAGGAGGAGTGAGTCTGTTATTGCTTTCATCAAACGCTTCAGGCGACTAGCATTGAAGATGTCCTTCGGTATACCAGACTCAGAGCTTATGGATAATTGTTGACATAACTTCCTTCCTACCGTGAAGTTCTATCTAGGTATACATAAGTATGATACATGGCCTGCTTTCATCGGGGCTGCTAATGTGCTAAAAATGATGTCCCTAATCTAGAATTACTGGGGTTGAAGACACCCAAATCTGAATACAAAAGCAAGCACCCCCAAACTATCCCTGTTCGTGGAGGTAAAGGAAAAGAATTCTTAAAGGTCGACACTTTCAAGGGAGCTTCCAATTCTCAGGGCACTCCTGACAAACCCAAGGAGACTTTCTCCTTTGACGAAGATGATATTATTACCATTTTTTACACATTGATGAAGGGTAATAAACTGACATTGCCTCCACCATAACGTCCTGCGAAGGCGAACCAACTCAACGATCCCAAGTACTATCTTTATCATCAGTACGTGCACCATCCTACCAAGGATTGTATCGTCCTGAAGAAAAAGATACGACAACTTATCAACAGCCAAGTTATCAACCTCGAAGCTGAAGACAAGCTCGTGACTCAACATCAACGTTGTTGCCACTCATGACAGAACCTGGTGAGATCATGTGGGTCCATCCAAACCTTGTGCAAGAAATGACACATGGGGTGGTGTCTTCCAAAGCAAAGAGGGGCAAGAAATACAAATCATGCCATATGGTGTCTTCTCTGATTTACGAAGTTCTATCTGGCGAGAAGCGATCTGAGAATACTTATCTACGGACTTATGACCCTGCACAAGAAGATGCAATGCCTTCTCAAGCTCTTGTTGCCCCCACAAGTTCAGAAGCTGGTCTACCGACAAAGCTAAACAGAAGGAGACGCAATTTGACAAGTCTCTAAAGGCACAAACTCTCGAAGGCATGGATCGACCTTACAACTTTGACATACTAGCACAGCTGGCCAATACACCTGCCAGGTTATCTTTGTTCGATCTACTGCGACTCTCCAAAGAGATACGAAAAGCTTTAAGTGAGGCATTACTACATGTCGACTCTTATCTCACTGAAGTCAAAGCCCCTGCTGAAGATCCCATCTCCTGTCCTCACTGTCATAGCACTATGGAAGTGGTGCCCAATATTACCTTTTCATAAGAGGATATGCTACTCAAAACAATCGTCATGATAGACCTCTGTACTATACAGGATATATCGGTGCGATTAAGGTGGATCGGATGCATATCGATCCAGGCTCCTCCCTCAGCATCATCCCTAGAAATTTAACCAAATTCTAGGGATCCCTCTGCTCAAGCTGTCTACCACCAATACAACTATCATTGCTTTTAATACTGGGAGAAGCCACCCGCTGGGCAAGATCCGTCTCAAGTGCCAAATTGGTGATCTCCGAACATAGGTTTCTTGCTATGTAATCGATGCCAATGTGTCCTACAACGTCTTGTTAGGACGTCCGTGGATACACGAGAACATGATCGTTCCTTCTACCCTTCACCAGTACTTTAAGTATGTTAACAGTGATGGCATCGTGAAGACGGAGTTTGCTGATGTCGATCCTTTTAAGGGTATTGAAGCCTACTATGGACATTCGGTACTTTACCAATCTCAGCCCTCTAAGGATGACGTCAACGAAGCTGACGATGAAGCTGAAGTGAGTTAATCCGCCAGTGACGGTCTCCTGGTTATTCGAGTCAAAGGACGTACTACTCCCAAAAGTACTCCAAAGCCTCTCACAATTCGGGTCAAAAAAAAGAATCCTAATATTGTCAAACCATTGACCATCACTCTCCACAAAACAACTCGGATGGAACCTGCTGAAGTTCGTCCTCCCAATCCTGACGAGTTACCCTATGTGGTGAACTTAATCAAGTCTGTGACTCCTGTTCCGGACAATGATCTTCTCAATGAGTATATCAATACTCAAAATAATGTACCATCTGTGGATGATGTTATCCCTGAAGAAGAAATTGCATATTTTCTAAGTAAAGGTTTATCTTTGAATTACTCCTATGCCTGCCAATCTGTAAACCAGTACATAGATACATTGTATGTCCTAGAGCATGGCATAGGAACACATCTCTACATGCCGATCACGATGCCTCGTCTAAAGGAAAAAGTCTGGCCAGAAGATATCCACTACTTCATCGTTCCAGCTAGAAAGAAGGGTGAAGAATTGATCATCTTCGATCGAATAATTGGCGAAAGAAAGTTCGTTCTGGACATTACTACTCCCAATCGCAACACTGAAGCTGACAATGATTCTGAAAAAATCCAACTTTATCGATATAGTTGACAGGCAAAGAATATCATCCAAAACATGGGATATGATATAAAAAGCAACCAGGGACTAAACTACGGTGAAGGGCGACGATTGCCAATACATTACTTTGCTCCTTCCGGCAAACCCGAGAATTATTATCAACAAAACGGTGTTGGTTTGGGTTACGTTACTTCTCCAACAAATCCTGAAGGATCAGACGTCGAAGTGGATCATTGTTCTCATTCTTCTGATTCCTGCCTCTGGGATTTAAACTCCAGCATTTGAGACATGTTCAAAGCAACTTTGTCCATCAACATGGTGTTAGTTGACCAAATTATAGAAGATGTCCAATCAATCAAGCTCGAATAATAGGCTCAAAAGATGGATACTGTAACCACAACTTTTCTAAATTGGGGTATTTTAGTAATTTTGTAATATTTTTGAATTTTTATTATTTTATTAGTTAATTTGATTGGTGTGTAGCTTTGATTGGTGTTTTTGGTAGTAGAAGGTGGTATAACCTTAGTCAACCTTGATTAGAAGACTAACCATGTGATTAGAATTATTTTTGGCTTTTTAGATTTTAATTTAGAGCTATTGTCCATTTTAGGAAACATTTAAATCATTTTTAAGTCATTTTACACATAGCCTTTAAGCCTTTTTGTCAATGGGCCTTTAAACCAACTTAAGGAGTGCTTGGTCCATGACCAAATCCTAAACCTAATCCTCATACCTTATGGCCGGCCATAAACAAAAGCCCCCATTTTATTGTGTATAAACGTAGTAGCCGTCACAAGTTCACAAACCCTATTTTTTCCCTTCTCCTCCAAAGGTTCCATTTTCTCGTTTCTCACCCAAATCCTTCCAAACAAAGTGCGTTGTGATCGTTGGGAGGAGAGGAACCTGCTGGAGACTTGCTAGTGAGGGATCAGAGGCGTTTGACTAGAGAAAATCGACATCGACTCGTTTGGAGGTACGTTGTATTGAGATTTTGACTCTCAATAGGTAAACCCCTCTAAACACTTGTTATTCCCAATTTTTTCTTTGTAGATGCATGCATATAGGTACCCCGGACCTGTTCATGAAGTTTGGTAGGTTTTTGTGTTCGTTTGATAGCCGTATCGGACACGTGTCGATCTATTGGAACACGTGTTCGACGAAATGCCACTTAGAACTGAAAGTTGGTATTTTCGATTATGTCTTCACGAATTTCTTACTGTTATTATTTGAAATAACTTTCGTGAAGATGGATCTTGATTCGACACGATTTCAGTGTCCGAATAGGACACGGACATGCGTGCACGAGGCCCGTGCACGGCCTCGTGCATGCCCTGCTGTCTGAGTGTCATAACTCGATGCACAAGACTCCGTTTAACGTAAAATTTTATGGACACGTGGGGGCAACCTCTACCCACGTTCTCCTAAAATTTCACGATATTTTGTAAAGCGTGCGCGAAGAAATCCAACGTGCACGGGTCAGCCCATACTGTGCACGTGGCTGAAAAGTGCCGCTGACACGGCCATTGTATGCGAACACGACGCGACGAGGACCCATTCCAGGAGCACGAGCATGAAGCCCTCGACCTAGGCTAACCCTAGATTCAACCATGTGGCACGACATGGCTTGCGTCGCGAGCTAAGGACATCGACATACGTGCATAAGGCCGCGTGCGCGTGCGTACAGCCCCTGCAGTCTGAGTGTCATTACTCGATGGATACTACAAGGTTTGGCTTGAAATTTTATGGACACGTGGGGGCAACCTCTGCCCACGTGCTCATAAAATTTCCTGAGATTTTGTTGAGTATTCATGAATTTATTACGTCTGTACTGATTCGACTGACACCGTGCACGCGCGCGTACGTGCCGTATGATACGCATTGATGGGACACGATACGGACACGGGTTCGATCCTGTGAGTACCCGATCATGTCATACACGTGTACACCTTACTAATTGTCAAGTTTCACGTATTGTGATTGTGTATCTTGGGTTTAGTTGTTGTGTCTTGAGTTAGTTTAGGGTTATTTCAGTTTCGATTTTGGGATATACCCACTTTTCGATTTCAGAGTTAGGATTTGGTTTTGATTATGGTTCAGTTTGTCGAGGTTTAAACTCAGTTGGTCAGTTGATCATTGATATGGATATAAGGTTTTGTTTGTGATTTGTTTGGATATTATGATATTAAGATTGGTATCTCGGATATTGAATATAGGTATATGAGTTGTTGGGTAATTTGGATACTTAGATGTTGAGTTTGGTCGATGGAGTATATAAGTTAGTTGAGTTATTGGTAATAGGATTTGATTCTTAGTTCAAATTTCAGATTTGTAAGACTGTGGTATTAGTATAGGTTAGATTGGAAAGATTGAGTTTTATCATTGTTAAGGAAGAATGTTACCTATAGTTGGTAGATAGGATTAGAAGGAAAGAAAGTATCAATAAGTGTGTGTGTGTGTGTTATTTGGGTACACTTAGACCAGAATTGGTGACTAAACAGGAAAGAGTATCAGTTATGTGGATAGGTTGTGTATAGATGTGGGGTTGGCTGGCCTTATATAAGGTATTTATATATATAGAGTCTATATATACGTTATGAGATAGGTTATTTAGTGAGAGGGCATAGCCCTACTAGATTATATATATAAATATATATTAGACTATATTGTTGTTAATATATATATATATATATATTTTTAGACTATATTGTTGTTAATATATATATATATATATATATATATATATATATATATATATATATATATATATATATATATATATATATATTCATAGGTATACATATGGGTACTAAGGTATGGATATATGTGTTTACTATGTAAGCACATATACATATATGACATGTATACATTACATAAATATTGTGACCTACATTATATGTGTATAGATATTGAGGTCAAAGATTAGGTGTATGTGGTAGGTTATGAGATACCTTAAGGTAGTTTGGTTATTGGTTAGATTGTGAGATTAGTTACGTATAGAGTTAAACCTAGATAGCATTGACCAAGTTGACCAATAGTCTAAACTAGATCCAATTGACTAGAAAGTTGACCAAAAGTCAACATTGAGTCTAGATGTTGACCAATTAGTTTAGAAATGACCAAATAGGCCTAACTTGGCATAGTTGACTAGCAAATTGACCAAGTTGATAAAAGTCAACTTTGGGTCAAACTTGATCCAAATCGACTCAAACGGACTTAAAATGACTTGATAACTTGTGTTTGACCTAAAAATTGGTAGATTGACTAGTTGACTTATAGTTGACCAGGTTTGACCAGGGTTGACCAAGGGTTGACTTTGACCTAGAAGGACCTAGAATCATTTAGCATGTATTGTAGGCTATTCTTATTTCGTATTAGACACTTTGTAACATATGGTTGTTATAAATAGGACTTTGTAACTCCAGTTTGGACTCATATTCTCATCAGGCATTCAGAATACCAAGCGAGTACATTCTCTGATAGTTCTTTTATTTACTTATCAATTTCTATATTTCAGTTTTAGTCAGTTCTATTTGATTCTCAGTTACAAACACGGATTGATATTTCTGGAATTTATGTATACGACACACATCCCTTACTTGTCTAGCCTCTATTACAAGAAACACTACAAGAATCACCTACAAGCACCTTCATGTTCTGGCTATATTTGTTCTCGATTTACGTGTCGTGTTATGATTCACTCATATTTGTCGGACGGAGAAATACTTGAGTAGACATGTAAACATTCCTAAATACTCGAACCACCTCCCTGTGAATTATATAAGAACGATAGCCATCCTACACTTGGCCAGTGTATGATGTGCCGAATTACCCCTAGTCGTTTATATGTCGACCTCAGTATTTTAAAACACACTGTGAGTATTGTCAAGAATCTTTACTAGAATCACCACAAGAATCTTACTAGAATCATCAAAGAACCGTTAAAGAATCTCCCTACTTGAATTATTGATTGGAATCATACTTGACATATATTGTACCACTGGACTTATATCACATTATTCTAGTTCAGCTAGCTTTTATTTACAATCTTCATTGACATGATAGTCTGTTTCACATCTTTTACTTTCCTTATTTTTTAAACTATTGTTTTATATCTTAAACTTTCTCGAACTTCCATGCTTCATCAATATAACTGTCTATAATTGTTTTATAGTTTTGTCATTTACTTGGATTTACTTGATGAGATGTATTCGTTCCTGTCCTGACTGAACCTGTTGAAAATATTACAGATGTTAGCCCTGAGGATGCATGCCCTACTCACTATGGATCTGGAGAGGGATTAGCTACCTTTGGCCCCGACTCCCAAGAGTGACTGGGAGACTAGTTTAGTAGACTGTTTTAGATTTCTTTACTAGAACTTGAGTTGTAATAATTTGATAGTTGACTTATTTTGAGTTGTCTTGAGATACTATCATTTAGTAGTTTTTATTTGTTTTCTTTTAGTTATAGAATTCTGTGTTATCCTATCGTGCTTAGACTGTGATTGAGTTATATTATTTCTATACCTGCCCTTCGTTCGGAGTTGAGATTTAAGACAAGTACTTTATATAATTGCATGAGTTGGAACAGTGTTCTACCGCCGATTCTGCGGCGTAGGCTGGCCGTTGTTACGTACTTATACCCTTACACTGGGTGCCGGTCGTGACACATTTTTAGTGGTGGCCCATGCAGGTCGAGAGTCACATTAGTGCGATATCGTGGTAGTACGGCGATTTAGTTGTACTGCTAACGAGCCTGCGATAGGAACTAAGAAATAGGCATTAGCGGAGAGGTACTCAATCACAGTTAGAAATTTTTTTTGATCTAATTTGTGCCATCTATACATTCTTGCTGATAATTGCCTTCTTTGAAATAAACTATCCTCCTTTGATTATATCGCTTCTTTCTCAGTGTCACGACCCGCACCCTAGTGTAAGGGCACGAGAAGTGGGTACGTACGTCCAGCCTATGCCATAGTATCAATGGTAGAACGCTGTCCTAGGTCACGTTCATCTAACAGTTTAAGGTGCACTGTATAGTTATACTCTATGAATGGAGGAACAATATAAAGTACAAATCTTAATCAAAGCTAAGGAAGATGTACGATAAGATAGATAGGAATATCAACAGAATCCACAGATGAAATACAATAAAAGAGAGAATCCAAAGTGTTTAAGATAAACATCTAACAACTCCACAAATCCACATCATCACAAAATCTCAATAAAAATATCCAGATGAGATACAACTGAAATAAGATAGCTAAACTATGGGGGTGTCGTCAGCAGGTAATGGATCTTGCTGAAGGTTCAAGTCACAGGTGTCCTCTAATACTGCCCCGTAGTAGGTAGTACAACATGTCTCATCCTCGTCCTCTGTAATATTTTTAACAGGTCCAGTCAGGATAGGAGCGAGTACAGTACATCTCACACAGTTCATAATGTGTTAGAAAATATAAACATGCAGAAGAGTAAGATACATAAATGACTGTAGGAATGACAAGATGTATAGGGATCTGAGGGAGCACGTCTGGTGGTATAGGATGAAGCGGGAGGTAGCTCGCTTCGTAGCCAGATGTTTGGTCTGTCAGCAGGTCAAGGCAGAGAGGCGGAGGCCAGGAGGTTTGTTGCAGCCATTGCCCATTCCAGAGTGAAAGTGGAAGCACATCATCATGGATTTATTTTTGGATTGCCGCGTACACCAGGAGGGAAAGACGCAATTTGGGTCATCGTAGACAAGTTGACCAAATCGGTCTACTTTTTGCCATTTAAAGTGGGTACGTCTACCGAGAGGCTTGCAGAGATGTATATGCGGCAGATTGTCAGGATTCATGGAGTTCTGGTGAGCATTATCTCGGATCGGGATAGTCGCTTTACTTTCCATTTCTGGTGGAGTCTGCAGACTAGTTTGGGCACTCAGCTCAAGTTTAGTACTGCATACCACTTTCAGACGAACGAACAGTCAGAGAGGACTATTCAAACACGCGAGGACATGCTGCGGACTTGTGTCTTGGATTTTGAAGATCCTGGGAGGATCATCTGTACTTGGTGGAGTTTGCTTACAATAATAGTTTTCAGGCCAACATTGAGATGTCACCCTTCGAGGCATTGTCCGGGCGTAAATGTCGTACACCCTTGTCTTGGAATGATGTCAGGAAGTGAGCTTTATTGGGACCTGAGATAGTTATTGATGCAGTCGAGAAGGTAAAGCTCATCAGAGACAGACTTCACGTTGCACAGGACAGACATCGGCATTGGGTCGATAGCCACCGGAGGCCTTTGGAGTTTGAGGTACAACTTAGAGATAGGATTAGAAGTAGGTTGTTTGTTTGTGTTTTGTTTGATCATGTTTGATTATTTTATAACTTGAGACCTTGTTTATGTTTAGGTCGGAGGCCTGTTTTTTCTGAAGATATCTCCGACTCGTGGTACCATATGTTTTGGTGGAGGTAGAAAGCTTAGTCCGCGCTTCATCGGACCTTTCATGATCAGCGGGAGAGTCGGTGACGTGGCATATAGGCTATACTTGCTATCTGTACTAGCGGATATCCACAACGTATTCCACGTATCACAGTTGAGACAGTATGTGGCTGATCCTAGCCATGTACTCGACTATTCAGAGATTGAGGTGGGGCCTACTCTCAGTTATCTAGAGCAGCCAGTGGAGATTCTGGATCGCCGGGAGAAGGTACTGAGAAACCAGGTGATACCCTTGGTTCACGTCGCATGGAGGCATCATTCTCCAGGAGAGTCTACCTGAGAACGGAAGGATGAGATGCGAGAGCGACACCCATATCTATTTGGACCTTGAGGTATGATTGTCTATCCTTCTCATCAGTTTAGTTTTGCCTTTCAATTTTGAGGACGAAATTCTTTTAAGGAGGGTAGATTTGTCACTACCACATTTTAGCTTGTGGGTATTTTGGTCATTTTGAAAATTTTGGATTTATTTTGAATTGTTGGAGTGATGGTTGTTATTTTTGACCTTTGCTAGTTGAGACTTTGGAGACTAACCTAGATGTTGACTTTGACTATGATGACTTGGTCAGCATGGTGGGACCCTAGTCTAACTTAAGTCGACCCAAGATGACTTGTTGGACTTAGTTGCATGAAAAGATTAAGTATTTTAGGTGTATGGGTTTTTGACTAAGAGATTGATCCATTTAGCATTGCACTTGGCCCATAGCCCACTAGCCCTCAACCCTAACCCTAGTTTTTCTACATGTGGCCGGCCCTCTAGGGATCTTCCCTATTTAATGCCTCTTGATTGTTCTTGCCTCTTTTTACATCATTTTTACATTTGGCAAGAAAGAGGTTTGTCCATTCTTCAACTCTTCCTATTTTATTCATTTCTTTTCCTTTTTAACCCTAGTCTTTTGCAGTAGGATCTAATCCATGCCTATTTACTGTTGGTAGTGTGTAATCTCAGCTTTGGTGAGATTTGAGGCTTGGGAGTTGCAAGTGGGATCCTCCATTTTTGGGGCTTTTTCTTGAGTTGACACTCAATAGGTAAACCCCTCAAACCACTTCATTTTCTTGATTTCTTTGCATGGTTGCATAGATCTAGGAGTCCCCTAGCTGTAGGTGAAATTTGGTAGGATTTGGTTTCGTTTTTATGTCCGTATCGGACACTTATCAGTGTGTGTTCATGAGTGTTTGATGAAATGCCCAAGAGAATATTTTATTGCTATTTTTCAAAACTAATTAAACAAAGTTGTTGATCTATATGTGTACTATGATTCCCTACATGACTGAGCCACTATTCGAGTCATGTCCGTGTCTAAAACGGACACGCTCGTTGTACACTCGAGCAGTATCCTGCTGGTCGACGTGTCGTGTGCACTGGACACGACACGATTTGGTCTGATTTTTCTTGGACACAAAGGGGCATTGACTGACATCTCGTGCACGAAGTACGAGGCAAATCCCTCGAGTGTTTCATGAGGAATCGGGCTCGAATGGGATTTGTACTGTACGTGCACAGCCTGTATCGGGCTCTGATATGGCCATGGTATCGCGATACGATATGTCGTGATGATGTGTCAGGCCCCTAGACACGTAGCCCTACCCTAGGTGAACACGTGGACACGTGCACGAATGGTGTCGTGTCGTGTGTCGTGTCCTGGACTCACACACACGCGTGCACGAGACTGTGTGTGTCTGTACGTGTTCGAGAGGGTGTGGACACATCGTATCTTGATTTTGTGGACACTAATCGACATATATGACACTTACACATGTGTACGATTGATTACCAACTAATTAATTTGAATTTAAGCTATGTTTCGAATGTATTTGAGGATTACCCCCAAATCTCTGATAAACACACTGTATTGGGTTTTCTGAGAATTCGAATCTGTTTTAATCATTGTTAAATGTAAATTTGTATGTGTTTTACACTTGCTATCATATCTGGATTTGTGTGTATGATTGGGTTTCACATGATTTACAAGTTAGGATTCTCGTTTGATCAAAACCTATTGTTAACACTCTCGTGTACATGTTACTAACCGAACATATAAACTGAACCAAGATGGCACAGCACACTACACCCTTGCATATGTTCTATACACATTCTGGACACTAACCTAATCTACACACACATGTTTACACATTTACAACTGGGCTATAACACACTATGTACACATGCTGCTACACCTATATTGTATACACACACATGTAATGCATACATTCATGACATCACTGAGAACTCACCCTCACACTTTACCTATCGCACATTATTCCCATCTCTATAATTATACATGTTATATATATAGATGTGTATCTATACATGTATGTTAAACTGAAACTGGAATGATGAATTAACCTGAGAATTATGATTTGCTAGTTGATTGAACCTGGGTTTCATTTCACTGTCTCACCCACAGCACATTCTTTATTCACAGAGAACACTCATGCCACTGTCACTCTTTCCCCCTATGTAACACTCACTCACAGTCACTTTGTCACTCACTGCCCTGTTACACTCACAATGCCACAACATTCACTTCAAATCACTCACTTGCATAAGCACCTTCACTTTATGACTGAGATCACAGTCCCCCATTCTTTCCTTTTCCCTCTCTCTAATTGATAACATATGTATGATATGTAATGGTATGATAGGTATGTAGTACAATATACATAATGTTAATCAAAATATGAATGTATGAAAGGAATGCAATATATGTAATATATATATGGGTGCTAAAGTATGTTATGTAAAATATGTAATACATAATGTATGCAATGCATGAAAATATGATATCTATGTAAAATAAGTAAACATAAATAAATGAATGGTATGTATTTAATGTAAGTATACATGTATACATGTAATATATATAAATATGTATGTATATATATAATTGTGCATGTTTGATAGCTTGTGTAGAGTACTGAGATCGGTGGGCCTCCTGCATGACCTGCTTCCTGAGCTCTCCATTGGGCACACACAACCTAGAACCGTGCCTCAAAGCGCCATCCTCTGTAAGAGTAAACTCATCATCCACCAGCCATGCTCGATCCTGCTCTCGGATACACCGCAGAGCAACATCCTCGAACGGTGTCGACTTGAGCCTCTCCATCAAGTCTGATTGAATCTGAAGGCCCCACATCTGCATCTGAACTCTGGGCACAATCACCTCAATTCCCAGGCTCTCCAAATCTGCTAGCAAGTGACGATCCAAAGTCAAACACATGGCTGTCGGATACCTACTAAAGGCATCGACAACCACGTTGGCCTTCCCTGGGTGATACTACAAAAGGATGTTGAAGTCCTTCATCAACTCCAACCATCTGTGTTGCCTCATGTTGAGCTCCTTCTATGTAAACACATACTTCAAGCTCTTATGATCTGTAAAGATCTCCACCCGCTCTCCGTATAAGTAGTGTTTCCACAACTTCAAAGCAAATATAACTGCTGCCAACTCCAAGTCGTGAGTAGGGTAGTTCTTCTCATGGGGACGTAACTGCCTGGAAGCATAGGCAATTACCTTCCCATGCTACTACAAGACACAACCCAAACCCTTTCCTGAGGCGTCACTGTTGATAGTGAACCCTCCAGATCCTGATGGCAATGTCAGAATCAAAGCTATCGTCAGCCGCTTCTTTAACTCATCAAAAGTGACCTGACACTCCTCTGACCAGACAAACTCATCATCCTTCCGGACCAGCCTAGTCAATGGCTCTGTAATCCAGGAGAAATCCTGTACGAACCTCCTATAATAGCCTGCCAATCCCAAGAAGCTCCTAATCTCTGCTACTGAACTCGGTGCTGACCAAGCCTCAACTGCCGTGATATTCTTCGGGTCAACTGAGATCCCATCTCCAGTCACCACATGACCCAAGAAGTTAACTCTGTCCAAAAGGAACTCACACTTCGAGAGCTTGCCAAAAAGCTCCTCCTGAGAGTCTCCAGAACCACTCTCAAGTGCTCCTCATGCTCCTCCTCAGTCTTCGAGTACACTAGGATATCATCGATGAACACCACCACAAACTTGTCCAAGTACTGGTGGAACACCTTGTTCATCAAGTTCATGAACACCGCCGGGGTGTTGGTAAGCCCAAACGGCATAACCAAGAACTCAAACTGCCCATACCGCATCCTGAATACGGTCTTCGAGATATCCTCCTTCTTCATCTTTACCTGATGATAGCCTGACATCAAGTCAATCTTCGAGAAAACCCGAGCTCCGCTCAACTGATCAAAGAGATCATCAATCCGTGGCAGTAGGTATCTGTTCTTGATCATGAGGTTGTTGAGTGCCCTGTAGTCGATACACATCCATACCGAACCATCCTTCTTCAGTACAAAGAGCACCGGTGCACCCCAAGGTGAAGAACTCGATTGGATGAAGCCCTTGTCCTGCAGCTCATCCACCTGCTTCTTCATCCACCAACTCGTTGTTGTTCACTCGATAGACATATTGGGAAATTGGTTTCATGCTGGGAACCAAATCTATTGAGAACTCAAGGTCTCTGTCTGGTGGAAGTTCCGACAAGTCCTCCGAAAATACATCCATAAACTCCGCAATCAAAGGATGTGGATGTAGCATCCACTTTTTCATAGAAAGGGTATTTTAGTCATTTTAGCCATTTGGCCATTTTATGATTTTCTAGATATTTTAACTTGTGTTGTACTAGCAACTGGTTTAACCTTAGTGGATATTGTATAGGAGCCTAAGTATGTCTTAGAATTTATTTTTCACCTATTAGAATTTATTTATGGCTTGGGTTCAATTTAGAAGACTTTTGGATAATTTTTAAGCCTTTTTGCATGTAGCCTTTTGAGCTTTTTATCTTGGGCCTTATTTCAACTTGAGAGGGAGTTGGCCCAAGTGAAACCCTAACCCTAAGAACCCCTATACTGGCCGACCACAGTAGTACCCCCCTCTCTCATTCATTTGTGAAGCATAGCCTCCACAAGTGAAACCCTAATATATCTTCTCCTCCAAAAATTTCTAGTTTCTTCATTCGGAGTCCGTTTCTCTCCAAACGAACTCTGTTGCACTCATCTAGAAGAGAAGGATTTGCTGGAGTATTGCTAATGAGGAGGCAGAGGCAATTGCTTGAGGGGAAACGACCGACACGTCGTTCGAGGAGTTTCGTTTATTGGATTCCCGACACTCAATTGGTAAACCCTTTTCTACCATGGTTATTCTGAATTTTCTTTCATATTTGCATCCATATAGGTACCCTAGACTTGCCCATAAAGTTTGGTTACATTTCGAGTTCGTTTAGTAGCGGTATCGGACATGTGTCGACCCGTCAAGGCACGTGTTCGACGAAATGCCGCTAAGAAATGAAACTTGTTATTTTTTGATTCTGTCTTCACGAACGTTTAGATAATATTATTTTAAGAAACTTTTGTGAAGACGGATCAGAAATCGACACGATTTCGGCATTCGAACGGACACGGACACGCGTGCACGAGATCCCGTGCACGGTCCCGTGTACGCCCTGCTGTCTGTGCGTCATAACTCGAAGCACAGAGCTCCATCTCACATGAAATTTTATGAGCACATAGGGGCAACCTCTACCCACTCATCCGTAAAATTTCATGACGTTTCATTGAGCGAGCGCTGAGTTATTCGTAGTACACTGTTCAGCCATTCTGTGCACCCGACTGAAATTCTGGACTGAAAAGCTCTTCGTACGCGCACACAACGCGACGAGGGAGCGTTCCATGAGTTTGGACACATAGCCATATACCTAGAATACCCAAGGGCTCGACCCCGAGTTGCGAAGTGGCCCCACGTGCGAGCCACGAGTGGCGAACCGCCCGCACGAGCACGCACGCGCGCACGCGAGCACAGGCCACGCACTGTGCGTAGGCCATTGCATCGCATCGCTATGACTTTGTGTCATGTCGACGTATCCTAGACCTACACCGTGACCCTACCTAGCCGTGTGCACGAGCTTGTGGCTTTTCGTTGTGCGTATGACGCACAATCGAGCGAGAACGCTCTCTTTGACACGCGGTGTCGGGTTTTTCCGATACGCGTTCTGTGGACACAACACGGACACAATTTTGGACTCGTGAGTACCCCAGCACATCACGTAGGTTGATACCAGTGTGTATGCCGAGTTTTGCGGGTTGATTTGGTGTATTTTGCGTTTTGAGTCGTTTTGTCGAAATTGGATTTTTCGGGTTCAAAGTTTTGAATAGAAATGTGATTTTTCGATCCTTCGACTTTTAATCCTTATTTTCTGATTTAGTAGTTCATAAATGATCTTTAAAACTTGCGGGAAGTGATCCGCATAATTTTTACTTAATTATTTGCTCTTTTCAAGCATATATGAGTTTTCTACTTGTAGGCCAATATATAGATATATAAGTATATATATATATATATATATATATATATATATATATATATATATATATATATATATATATATATATATATATATATATATATATTCATGAATATGGTTATGTATATATATAAGCGCTGTTTTGGAGCGAGGGTTCAGTTTTTCCAGATTTTTGTATCGCTTCGGATCGAGAGATCGATCTATTTCCGGTACTAGCTATATATATATATATATATATATATATATATATATATATATATATATATATATATATATATATATATATATATATAAATATATATATATACATTGTATGTTTTATATATAAATACTTGTGTGACATAATTTTGGGTAGATGATCTTGGACTGATTATTTCCAGAATTTTGGAGTGATAACAGTCCGTATTCTTCGCACCACCATTCTTTCATATATGGGTTATGTATATATGTATGTGCTTAGAGGGAAGTCTCTCTCTCTCTCTCTCTCTCTCTATATATATATATATATATATATATATATATATATATATATATATATATATATATATATGCTAGAAAAAAAAAAAATATATATATATATATATATATGCTAGTGGTGGATAGACTATAGTTTTATGTGATTGTAGGTTAGTGTTGTGACCATTGGAGTATTGGGACAGATTAGGATCGACCCAAAGACCATAGTTTAGTCGAATTGACCATCAAGTTGACCAAGTTGACAAAAGTCAACTTTGGGTCAAACTTTATCCATTTCAACTCAAACGAACTTAGAATGACCTAGAAACTTGGGTATAACCTAAAAATTAGTAAACGGACTAGTTGACCAATGTTTGACCAGGTTTGACCAGCGTTGACCAGGTTTGACCAGAGTTGACCATGGGTTGACTTTGACCAAAAGGGACCTAGAAGCATCTAGTCTTGCATTGTAGCTATTTCCTTTGATATTTTAGACTTGGTTGTGACATATGTATACCTTAAATAGTTTTACATCACTCCAGTTCAGTTATACATCCTCATCAGAAGCTCGGATTGTCAGAAGAGTACATTCTCTGAAAGTTCTTTCATTTACTTGTCGAATTCTATATTTCAGTTTTAGTCAGTTCCATTTGATTCTCGGTTACAAACATAAATTAATATTTTTTTGGAATTCATGTATACGACACACATACCTTACTCATCTAGCCTCTATTACAAGAACCATTAGAATCACCTACAAGCACCTTCATGTTCTGGCTAGATTTATTCTCGATTTACGTGTCGTGTTATGGATTCACTCATATTTGTCGGGCGGGGAAATACTTGAGTAGACATATAAACATTCCTAAATACTCGAACCACCTCCCTGTGAATTATACAAGAACGATAGCCATCCCACACTTGGCCAGTGTGTGATGTGCCGGATTACCCCTAGCCGTTTACATGTCGATCTCAGTATTTTAAAAAAATACTGTGAGTATTGTCTAGAATCTTTACTAGAATTATCACAAGAACCGTTACAAGAATCACCTTACTTGGATCATTGAATGGAATCACACTTGACATATATTGTACCACTGGACTCATATCTCATTATTCTAGTTCAGCTAGCTTTTATTTACAGTCTTCATTGATATGATATTCTGTTTCACAGCTTTTACTTTCCTTGTTCTTTTACTATAGTTTTACATCTTAAACTGTCTCGAATTCCCATGCTTCATCAATAAAATTGTCTATAATTGTTTTTATATTTTTCGTCATTTACTTGGATTTACTTGATGAGATGTATTCGTTCCAGTCCTGATTGGACCCGTTGATAAAATTTTACAGGAAACTTGGAGTTCACAGCTAGCCTAGAGGACACTAGTAGAGTTTGGAGTAGTTGTATAGAGTTTGTGTTTCTTCTTTTCTTGTTTATCATGGAGTTGTATTAAGACCTTGAGTTAATTAATAAAATTGTTTTACTTCACTTCTAGTTGCCTCTTTCTTGTAGATTTTCTTATCTATTTCATCATGCTATATATCTATCCCTGGATTTGTGATTGAGTGTGTATTCTTATGAGATTGTCCTCCGTCTGGAGGGTATATCACATTGTGTTAGATAGATTGTGACCTAGAACAGCGTTCTACCACCGATACTACGGCATAGGCTGGACGTACCCACGTTCTCGTGCCCATAAATCGGGTACGGGTCGTGACAGTGGAACCATCTGCTCCTCGACTGAAACTCCCCAGAAAAGTCCGCTGCTCTGCTTCACCTGCCGTCGGGTGAACTCGAACTCTGGCTCTCCTGGCGCTCCAAACAAAACTCTACCCCTACGACAATCTATGCTAGCGTGATGCCTGCTCAACCAACCCATACCTAATAAAATATCATAGTTCGGTAGTGGCATTATGAGCAGACTCACCTCCAACTCCCAGCCTCCCAAAATAACACTTCGCCCTCTATAAACATCACTCACGAGGATAATACCACCCCCGATCGTGATCTTGCAAGTCCTAGGCAACGATTCAGATACAAGGCAGTGTCTAACAGCAAATGATATAGACACAAAACTGTCGGAAGCCCCGAAATCAAATAAGGCGAAAGCTGGAATGGAGTCGAGAAGAACAGAACCTACGATCAGCTCCCAGTAGCCTCTGCATCCTCGGCCGCCATGGCGAAAGCTCGCCCCTGCTGACCTCCCTTGGCCTGCTGCTGATGCTGCATGAACTGCTGCTGCTGAGTCGACAGCGGTCCCTTCTGCTGTCCCACTGGAGCCTTGGCTACTGCTCTCCGTGCTGCTTTGCCTGCAAAGAGGGAACAGTCCTTCAGCTGATGCTCCGACGAACCACAGAGAAGGCACTTCCCCAGCCTCTTTCTTCACTCGGTCCACCCATGCCCCAGTTTTTAGTACAAGGTACAACTAGTAGGCTGCTGCCTCGGGGCCTGCTGTTGCTGCCTCGGCTGCTGATGCTGCACTGCTGAAGTCTCGGCTGCTGGAACTGCTACGGCTGAAACTGTCTCTGCTGATGCTGCTACTGAAAGTGAGGCCTCTTGGCCTGGCCTCCACTGCTGCTGGTACTGAGAGTGTCTCGTCCCCTCTTGAGCCTCAGCTCAAGGTCATCCTCCGCTGCTAGGGCACCCACCAGGATCTCCATAAAAGTGGCACTGCGGGCACTCTTGGTATAGGACTTCAACTCCTTGACTAGCCCCTTCCTGAACCTCCGGGCCTTCGTCGGCTCAGAAAGCCCCTCAACAAATCTGCCCAGACAGCAGAACTCTCCGGCGTACTCCTCGACAGTCTGACTGCCCTGCCCCAAAGCCTTGAACTGCGTCTCGAGGGCACCAAGTGCTGCGTCGGAGAAGAACTTCTCCTTGAACAGCTTCTTAAAAGCTTCCCAAGTCTCCCCAGCTGTGCCAACCCTCGGATCTGTCTGGTACCACATGCGAGCCAAGTCCTGCATCATACTAGCTGCCGCCTCAATCTGCAGTCTCGCTGGAATCTTCGCTAGCCTGAAGATCTCCTCCATGTGCTCGATCCACTCGTCTGCTTACAGGATGCCCTTTGTGCCCCTGATGTCTCGCGGGTGCATCTTTTGGAAATCCTGTATGCCATTCTCCTTCGGCTGATGCTGTTGTTGATCTGTCGGAGGCTGAGCTGTAGCCCTCTTAACTGTCATCAGGGCCAGATCGATGCCCCGACTGAACTCCGTCGTCTGACGCTGCTGCTGAGCCTGCTGAGCCTCCATAAACTGCTGGAACAAGGTAAACAGCTATACTGCATCGACGGATCCTAAAGGCGGCCGCTGTTGCTGAAGCATCTCCGGGATAACTGGGCTCTGCCTACACACTGGTGGAGGGGCTCCTCCGAAGGTAGCTGAAGCACCCACCCCAGCTGGCATAACTTGTGTTGCGGTATCGGAGGCTGGCTGCACAAGACGAGAGGTGGCAGACCTCTCAGCAGTGTCCTCCGGTCTGGAGCGATGAGATCTAATCTCGATGACCATCCTGGAGACAGATCAAACAAGAAACAATTTCTGAGAATGAGTCAAAATATCAAAGGAGGACAGTTTATATTCAAGGAAAGACAATAAGCAGCAAAATTTAGATAAAAGGAATCTGATTAAGATTTTTTCCTAATGTGATTGAGTGCCTTCAAAAAATATCCTAATCCTACTACAGGCTATAGTGATACTCTAGTTCGAATATCACTGCAAATCTAGACCTGCATGGGCCACCACTAAAAATGTGTCACGACCCACACCCTAGTGTAAGGGTACGAGAAGTGGGTACGTCCAGCCTACGCCGCAGTGTCGGCGGTAGAACGCTATCCTAGGTCATATGCATCTAACAGTTTAAGGTACATTGCACAATTATACTCTTCGAATGGAGGAACAATATAAAGTACAAATCTCAATCACAACTAAGGAAGATGTACGATAAGATAGATATGAATATCAACAGAATCCACAGATGAAATACAATAAAAGAGAGAATCCAAAGTATCTAAGATAAACATCTAACAACTCCAAAAATCCACATCATCACAAATCTCAATACAAATATCCAGATGAGATACAACTGAAATAAGATAGCTAAACTATAGGGGTGTCGTCAGCAGGTAATGGATCCTGCTGAAGGTCCCAGTCACAGGTGTCCTCTAATGCTGCCCTGTAGTAGGTAGTACAACACGTCTCATCCTCGTCCGCTGTAATATTTTCAAAAGGTCCAGTCAGGACAGAAGTGAGCACAGTACATCTCACGCAGTTCATAATGTGTTAGAAAATATAAACATGCAGAAGAGTAAGATACATAAATGACTGTAGGAATGACTAGATGTAAAAGAGATGACTGTAATGTAAATATCTACTATAGGTAGAGAACTAACAGTGAACTAGTAGTTTAGAGTACAAGATAGACATGTGAATGACTTGATAATAAACAAGAGAGTTTATACATGACTACACTACTTTGGAAATATTCACATGACCATTTCTACTCCCCCATCCCCAATCAATACACAAGGATCCGTTCAAGTTATGTTACTATACATTACTTCACATAGGGGCTCATAAATGAGTGTACATGAAGTTATACATGAGGGCTCGGTGAACATGAGAGTACATGATTCACATGAGTATACATGCATGATGAAAGCACAGGAGTACATGATGAAAATGAAATACACATGACATGACGTACTCGATGCTCCCGAGGGGGATAACATCGCATGAAGAGATCCATATAGTACCAATCCGTGATAATATCGTGACAGCATTAAGTAAAGTAATCTAAAGCAGGAATATAAGTTCTAGCTAGTATGAAACGGTCAGAGAATGTACTCGCCTGGTATCCTGAGTATCTGATGAATATATATGTCCAGACAGAGTAGATAAGTCCTAAACAAAGCAACACAGGTCACAACATGTCCAGAATGGTAATACTGAAGATTACAATGCATTCTATATAATTTCTAGGTCATCTAGGCCAAAGTCATGGTCAACTCTGGTCAACTACACTAGTCAAACTAGGTCAACTTGGCCAATCCTAGTCCAACAAGTCTCACTAAGCCTAACCAAGCCTAGGCTAGCACTCACACACAATCACAAAGCTACACAAGCTATCAAACATGCATAATTACATATATACATACATATTTATATACATTACATGTATACATGTATACTTACATTAAATATATACCATTCATTCATTCATGTTTACTTATTTTACATAGATATCATATTTTCATGCATTGTATACATTATGTATTACATATTTTACATAACATACTTTAGCACCCATATATATATATATATATATATATATATATATATATATATATATATATATATATATATATATATATATATATATTACATATATTGCATTCCTTTCATATTTTCATTACCCTCATGTATATTATACTACATGTCTATCATCCCATTACATATCATACATATGTTATCAATTAGAGAGAGGGAAAAGGAAAGAACATGGGACTGTGATCTCAGTCACAAAAGTGAAGGTGCTTATACAAGTGAGTGATGTGAAATGAATGCTGTGGCATTGTGAGTGTAACAGAGCAGTGAGTGACAAAGTGACTGTGAGTGAGTGTTACATAGAGGAAAAGAGTGATAGTGGCATGAGTGTTCTCAGTGAATAAAGAATGTGCTGTGGGTGAGACAGTGAAATGAAACCTAGGTTCAGTCAACTAGCATATCATAATTCTTAGGTTAATTCATCATTCAAGTTTCAGTTTAACATATATTTTTTTTAACAAAACCCCTTTTTTTATTAATCAAGGCTCGAAGACCGAAGCCTGAACAAGTATACAAGGCGCAAAATGCCGAAGCCTATACAAGTATACCACCAAAAGAGAAAGGAGGAAGGGGGATGCAACAACCGGAAAGAGCTAGAGGAGGAATGAGGACCAGAATGCCCTCGAGTTGTGGGCACACCGGGTGCTCCTTTTACGACATTGGCGGAAGACTTTCCGGATGAGCTGATTGGCCGAGTATTGGAGTCCTTCGTATCTTGCCTTGTTGCGATTCTTCTAAATGACCCACGTGGCGGCCGCTGCGAGGGTGAGTTTAACATACATGTATAGATAAAAATCTACATATATAACATGTATCATTAAAGTGTGAGGGTGAGTTCTCAGTGATGTCATGAATGTATGCAGTACATATGTGTGTGTACAATATAGGTGTAGCAGCATGTGTATATAGTGTGTTATAGTCCAGTTGTAAATGTGTAAACATGTGTGTGTAGATTAGGTTAGTGTCCAGAATGTGTACAGAAAATATGCAAGGGTGTAGTGTGTTGTGCCATCATGGTTCAGTTTATATGTTCGGTTAGTAACATGTATACGAGAGTGTTAACAATGGGTTTTGATCAAACGAGAACCCTAACATGTAAATCATGTGAAACCCAATCATACACACAAATCCAGATATGATAGCAAGTGTAAAACACATACAAATTTACATTTAACAATGATTAAAACAGATTCGAATTCTCAGAAAACCCAATACAGCGTGTGTATCAGATATTTGGGGGTAACCTCAAATACAATTCGAAACATAGCTTAAATTCAAATTAATTAGTTGGTAATCAAACGTGCACATATGTAAGTGTCATACATGTCGATTAGTGTTCACAAAATCAAGATACAACGTGTCCACACCCTCTCGAACACGTACAGACACGCACGACACGCACACTTTCGTGAATGCGTGTGTGTGAGTCCAGGACACGACACACGACATGACACCATTCGTGCATGTGTCCACGTGTTCGCCTAGGGTAGGGCTACATGTCTAGGGGCCTGACACATCATCATGACGTATCGTGTCGTGCGCGATACCAAGGCCGTATCAGAGCCCGATACAGGCTATACATGTACAGTACAAATCCCATGCGAGCTCAATTCCTCATGAAACACTCGAAGGATTTGTCTCATATTTCGTGTACGAGATGTCAGTCAATGCCCCTTTGTGTCCAAGAAAAATTAGACCAAATCGTGTCGTGCCCAGTGCACACGACACGTCGAACAGCAAGATACTGCTCGAGTGTGCAGCGAGCGTGTTCGTGTCCATTTTGGATACGGACATGACTCAAAAAGTTGTGCAATCATGCAGGGAATCATAGTGCACATATAGATCAACAACTTTGTTTAATTAGTTTTAAAAAACAGCAATAAAATATTCTCTTGGGCATTTCATCAAACACTCATGAACACACACTGATACGTGTCCGATACGGACACAAAAATGAAACCAAATCCTACCAAATTTCATCTACAGCTAGGGGACTCCTAGATCTATACAACATGCAAAGAAATCAAGAAAATGAAGTGGTTTGAGGGGTTTACCTATTGAGTGTCAACTCAAGAAAAAGTCCCAAAAATGAAGGATCCTACTTGCAACTCCCAAGCCTCAAATCTCACCAAAGCTGAGATTACATACTACCAACAGTAAATAGGCATGGATTAGATCCTATTGCAAAAGACTAGGGTTAAAAAGGAAGAAAAATGAATAAAATAGGAAGAGTTGAAGAATGGACAAACCTCTTTTTTGACAAATATAGAAATGATGTAAAAAGAGGCAAGAACAATAAAGAGGCATTAAATAGGGGGGATCCCTAGAGGGGCGGCCACATCTAGGAAAACTAGGGTTAGGGTAGATGGCTAGTGGGCTATGGGCCAAGTGCAATGCTAAATGTATCAATCTCTTAGTCAAAAACTCATGCACCTAAAACACTTAATCTTTGTATGAAACTAAGTCCAACAAGTCATCTTGGGTCGACTTAAGTTAGACTAGGGTCCCACCATGCTAACCAAATCTCCATAGTTAAAGTCAACATCTAGGTTAGTCTCCAAAGTCTCAACTAGCAAAAATCAAAAATAACAACCATTACTCCAACAATTCAAAATAAATCCAAAATTTTCAAAATGACCAAAATACGCTCAAGCTAAAATATGGTAATGACACTCAGTAATTGATTCTTGTTTGATCTGTCTTCAGGATGGTGGAGGCACGATCGCATCGCTCTGGCCTAAGGGATACCACTGAGAGGTCTGCCACTTCCCGCCCGACTCAGCAGGACCCTGGGACCGTAGTACCTCTCGTTCTGGCTAATGTAGGAGCGTCTACAGCTTTTGGAGGTGCTCCTCCATCGGTTTTGAGGACTACCCCGGGGATTCAGGGGATGCTACCGCCACCGCCTTAGGGGACAGTTGATATGGCACAGTTCTTCGCCTTCATACAGCAGATGATGGAGGCTCAGCGACGTCAGTCGGAGGATATGAGGAAGGGCATTGACAATTCCCATCAGCTAGCCATGGTAGCAGTGGAGAAGGTGACTGTCCAACCGCAGGGAGGGCAGGTTCAGCCATACCAGCCGAAGACACCAGGCATTTAGGAATTCCAGAAGATGCGTCTGCGAGACTTCAAGGGTACAAAGGGTATCCTTTATGCAGATGACTGGATCGAGCACATAGAGGAGATCTTTCACCTTACAGAGATACCAACCTGGCTCCAGATAGAGGCAGCAGGCAGCCAAATGTTGGACCTTGCCCGTAGATGGTACCAGACCGACCCCAGAGTTGGTACAGAGGGGCAGACTTGGAAGGCTTTCAAGAAGCTTTTCAATGAGAAGTTCTTGTTGGCCCATTGGTCATGTCACACCTAATTTTAATAATTGATCAAACTCTGTCTCGATATATGGAGCTACTCAGATGTTTACTCAAAGACGTTTTGGACACTGATCAAGATCGAATATCTACTCAGTTCAAGATCGAACCTATATTTGCCACGCGAGTCTGTATTTCTTTATGCAATATAATTTTTACTTTTATTGAGTCTAGGAATACATTGTACACCGAGTCGTACTGGAAAATAGGCTATCCAAAATTATTTTTAAAAATGACCTATGTTTTTGAAAAATATCCCTTATTTACAAATGTTTCTGAAGGATTTTAAAAAACCCAAAAATCACTTTTGAAAAACCCTGACCAACCCTGACAAAACTCGGCCTGAGTTCGGCCAGAGTTCGGCAAGAGTTCGGTTAGTGACCGTTTGATTTTCGAACATTTGAAAAACTTGGTCTCCCTTCAGTTGCGGATTGTTACATAGAGTTTTGTCCGAATTCTGCCCGAATTCTGCCTTTGGAAAAATTATAAATAGAGAAGAATTCTGATCATTTCAAATTACTCATTCACTTTCATCTCTTCTCTTCAAAGCTTACGTTTCTTTCCAAAGAGCTTTCTAAAAAGCTTTCATTTTCAAATCCCAAGCCTATTACAATTTTTAGTCAATTTGTCGGTACGGTACAGTCTAGAAGATTTTAGAGAAATTGTAATCAGAGGCTTGATTGAAGAAGAGCTCTTCAAAATTGAAGTTGGTCGAGTTCTTCATATCAAAGCTTGCGTTTGTAGAAGTTGCAAGGACTTTGTATGAAAACTTGTGAGATTTTCTAATAGTGGATTCAACTGGAAGCTAGAGTTCTTCCGACTGGACTAGTCCTCACAAGAAGAAAACCAGTATACATCGCGGTGTTTGTGTTTGCCTTCTGTTCTCTTTTCTTTACAATTATTACTTTGTGATTATTGTTATTATTTCTGTGATCTAACTGTAAACAAGTTTTTAATTAGCAATATTCCGCTGCCTACTCTATTCACCCCCTCTAGAGTATTCTGCTTTACGACTTCGTTCCTACAATTGGTATCAGAGCAAGTTATACAGGTGAAGCAAGGTAAAATTGTAGTTATATTTAATTATTTTATAGATCACAGCATTACACATGGCAACTGTGAAATTCACAAGTGAAGGCCAAGCCACAAACAGACCTCTACAGTTTGTCGGCACAAACTACACTTATTGGAAAACACGGATGAGTTTCTTCTTAAAATCTCTTGATTTTGACTTATGGTCTATAGTTATTGATGGCTACAACAAGCCTCGTATTATTGTTGAGGGAGTTTTAGTTGATAAATCCCATAATAAATATACTGAGGATGAAAAGAAAAATGCAGTCTTGACGCACGTGTTATTAACGCTTTATTTTGTGCTTTAGACAGAACTGAGTTTAATAGGGTATCGACTTGCACAACATCGAATGAAGTGTGGAAACTTCTCAAAGTAACCCACGAAGGAACAATACAAGTCAAGGAGTCAAAGATCAACAGACTTACTCAAGAATATGAGGCATTCAAGATGAAGCCAAATGAATCCGTCACTCAGATGTTTATGAGATTCCTGGATATTATAAATCCTTTGTCTTCATTAGGCAAGGAATACAGTAACCATGAGAAGATTCACAAACCTCTACGAGCTCTCACGAAGAACTGGATTCCAAATGCTACAGCAATCATTGAAGGAAATGACCTCTCAATAATGCCTCTGAAAACACTCATGGGTAAGCTACTCACTCACGAGTTGGAACTTCAAGACTTTGAAGATGCTACACCAAAGGAGAAGTCAGAGAAGTCGATCGCTTTTAAGGCTCAAATTAGAAGAACTGTCGAAGATGATTCTGACGACAACGACTCTGACTCTGAAGATCAAGCTCTTCTGGTAAAAAAAATTCAAGATGTTCATGAGATTCAACAGAAGAACAAAAGACAACAATAGAAACAACAACGAGGAAGATCCTATTTGCTACAGATGTAAGAAGAAAGGACATATGAAGAAAGATTGTCCAACGGCATCATCATCAACAAAAAAGTAGCAAATATGACAAAGGCTACCTGAAGAGTTCTACATCAAGGAAGTACGCCAATACAAGCATATGGCAGAGAGCGAAGCCAGCGACTCAGAAGACGAACAATCGGATGACGCTACAAATGTATGCTTGATGGCTTACGATCAGGTAACCACTAATCCTCTGTTTGATCCTTATGATGATTTTACCTTTGAGCAACTAGGAGAGGCTTTTAGTGACCTGTTAAATGACTACAGGAAACGGCGTAGTAAATATAAAACCTCTAAGAAGGTACTTAAAGAGTACAAAGGTGAGATAGGAAGACTTACCGACCAACTAGATGATGTTATAAATAATGTTTCTTCTATTGAGTCTGGTGAGCTTTCTTCTATTAAGTTGTTGTTACACGAGACTACCAAGTTATCCGAAGAAAAAGACCAAACTATCATCCAGCTAAAGGAAGACCTATCTAAGAAGAGAAAGAGTCTCCAGTGTGCACAAGTCAGAATGGAAACACTTACATCTGACTATACTAGATTATATGACACCTCCAAAAAGTTGGAAATTAGTTTAGGAAAATGGCCTGAAGTTGCTGCTTCCTATTCTAACACGTGTCAATTACTGAATCATTGGAACACACCCAAACCAAACACTGTCAGACCAAACCATACCAAACTACTGCCCAAGAAGGCTAATAGGCATGCATTTTTCTATACTAGAAAACCAAAATCTACCAATCATGCACGTCACACAACTTTTAACACTCAACATGCAAAATGTCTTTATTGTGGCCTCATTGGTCATATATCCTCTGCATGTAGAATCAGAAAGTTAGTAGATTTAAATGTTTATGCATGGATACCAAAGACTAACTTGTCAGGGCCCTCCAAGAAATGGGTACGAAGAGTTTCATCTGCAAACTGTTTTATAGGTAAGACGCCCTTCACATACTAGCAGCAATTGGATCCTCGACAGCGGTTGCTCATGGCATATGGCCGGTGATGCATCATTATTCATAACACTGTCGAAGAAGGATAAAGAAGGATACGTCTCCTTCGGTAATAATTTGAGAGGGTACATAATCGGTATCGGTGATATTGGTAAGGCTCCCTACCCTGTGATTAAAGATGTTTATTTAGTTACCGAGTTAAAACATAATCTGCTCAGCATAATCCATTTAGCTGATCACGGTTATGGCACTAACTTCGTCAAAGACAAATGTACTATAGTTGATAGCTCAACTGGAGTACTATTTTTGAAGGTATCAGGGAAGACAACATATATGTTTTTTTATCTGTTAGAAGATGATAACAAAGCAGGTAGATGCTTGATGGCCAAGAGCATTGAGAATTAACTATGGCATATGAGGCTCGGTTATGCAAACATGGACACAATTTCAAAACTAACCACAAAGAAGTTGGTACGCGGCTTACCGGACATATCATTCAAGAAGGATACGGTATGTAGCGAACGTGAAAAGAACAAAGCTACCCGATCCGTCTTTAAGTCCAAGAACATTGTAAGTACCACTAGACCTCTACAATTATTGCATATAGATTTATTTGGACCTAGTAGAATTGCTAGTCTAGGTGGTAAGTTATAAGAATTTGTCATTGTAGATGATTTCTCTAGATACATGTGGGTATATTTTCTTGTACGCAAGAATGATACTTTGTCAAAATTTGTCACCTTTTGCAAGAAAGTACAGAATAAAAAAGGTTTTATGATTACTCGCATTCATAGTGATCATGGCAAAAAATTTGAGAATGCAGAGTTCAAGCAATTCTGTGACACACACGGTTATCTGCCTGAGTTTTCCTGCCCTAGGACTCTACAACAAAATAGAGTTGTGGAACATAAGAATAGGACTCTATCTGAAATGGCTAGAGTAATGTTGAACCAGTTTAGTCTACCTAGATACTTTTGGGCTGAAGCTGTCAATACATTGTTCTATATTCTCAATAGGCTTCTAATTCGACCTATATCAAAGAAGACTCCCTATGAGTTATGGTTTGATAGAACACCCACTGTTTCATATTTCAAGATATTTAGTTGTAAATGCTTTATTCTTAATACTAATGACAACCTGAGTAAATTTTATGAAAAGGCCGATGCAGGTATCTTTTTAGGTTATGCGGCAAAGAGCAAAGGGTACAAAGTCTTCAATAAGAGAACCATGATCATCGAAGAATCAATTAATGTCAAGTTTGATGAACTAAATCAACATTCAGTCGATGACGATAATGAAGACGTAAGTACACCAAGTACAGCTACTGCAATACCTTCACACAAAGATACAAAACCTTCATACCAAGCACCAGCTGAGTCTTCAAACAAATCACATACAAAACTAGAAGCCGGAACCAGCAATCCTGAGGATATGCCAAAAAAGATGAAATTCTTGGCAGATCATCCAAAGGACTTGGTAATTGATGAGATTACCAAGGGTGTAAGTACTCATTCTTTTAATAAAGATATAGCTTCCTGTGTTGCTTTTATCTCACAGCTTTAACCCAAAAACATTGAAGAAGCATGTAGTGATAATTTTTGGTTAGATGTTATGCAAGAGGAATTAAACCAATTCGAACAGAATCAAGTTTGGGAACTTGTTCCTAAGTCCATTGATCATTCGGTCATTAGCACTCGTTGGGTATTCTGAAACAAACTGAACGAGAATGGTTTAGTGATTCGTAGTAAGGCTCGACTCGTAGCTCAAGGATACGATCAAGAAGAAGGTATCGACTACAATGAGGCTTATGCCCCAGTTGCGAGATTAGAATCCATTTGCATGTTATGTTGTCACACCCCAGAACCAGAATACTGGAGATCGGAGGCGAAATAAAGCCAGCTACGTATATCAGAGTACTCCAATACCCCGAGATACGGTCAAAGCTGTCTAGAAGACAAGTGGGTGGACTCTAGCATGCCACTAACGACTCCTAAGGTCGAACAAATCCTATCTCAATCCAATCAACATAAGAAGCAATAAAGAGTAAATCATATATGAGATGGGTAAGGCGTCCCAAACACAAGTACATACATAATCATGAGAGCTGACATAATAAAAGATATATCAACTGACTATACAAAAGGTACATAAATGTACAACTAGCAGCTGTCCAGAATATACATCCACGCCGTACTAAGACGGAGGGAACAAAACCCAGAAACAAGGGCTAACATATGTCCTTGGCTAATACACCACAAAATGAAAGTACAAGTTAAAGTAGGAAATAAAGGTAACCCACTCGCTAATCCATGTCGGTCCTTTGAGTGCGAACCATCCGGAGAAGAAGACGGTAGATCATCGTGATCAACTATGGAACCTGGCCATGCAAAACCAGTGGGGTCAGACCCCAAATAGTAAGTACCACAAGGAAGGCTCGAAGTGAACTACAAAGCCCAAAAATAATACAACAAACAGAAATAAATAAATATGGGTCGAGACTAGCGTGATACCAATGCACGTATCTCGAGAATATAAATAACTGAATGGAAATACTAAACCATATAGCAATAGAGAACAATAAGCCAATGAGCAACGAGGGACTTAGGAACTACTAGAAATCGGAGCCACAACCCTTAAACCAAACAAGGACCAGGGTTGCAGATCTTTTCCCTAGCAGAACTTAGTCTCTGGCCACTCAACGATACAAAGAGCATATAAAGTAACAAATAATCAAAAGTGCACGGCCAATCATTGCCTACGGCTTGCTATCATTAACTAGCTAGGGTTATCACAATCCTAATTACTAGTATTCAAGTTGAGGATTTTTACAACTACCTGACTGCAGATACCCGGATGTCCAGGGGTACGAGTAGTACATCTATTGTCCAATAAGACTGCTGGCAGATGAAACGTGTCTAGACTTATAACATGAACAACCATATCATATACTTGTAAAAGAAAATATATAACTGACTGTACCGCAACCCGGTACGACATGTGACTCGATCGTATATCAATACGCGCAAACTTGGTAGGTCATGGAGCCCTTGCCTAGCAGGGTTGAGCCATGCCTTATGGGGCCCTTGGAGCTCGGGGTTGGTAGTGCAAATTTCCTCCTACAATGATCTACTTGAATTTACTAGTCATTTACCTTATCATATTCATGTCAAATTTTTAAGTCGTAGACACTCAAGAATTTTCTAAGATGATGTGTGTTATGTACGAGTAATTCGTAAGTTATCACTTACGAACATCCCCGTACTAACATCACGTGATATACGGAACAATACTCATACTCGATTGTCCAGTGCCAAGATGCAATAGATTAACATTTAACAAGCTATATCCACAGTGTCAAGGAAGAACATGTACTCATATCTCAGGTCTAAAAATTATCAATAAGAAAATCAAGTCATGAGTGCGCTACTACGAGCCACTAAATCGAGCTAGGCATATCCAGTAATCTGGAGTGCAGCATGACAGGCCACTATCTATAATCTGGACATAGAACAATAAATGAACATAAGCATGTGCCATGTATATAGGGTGTACAATCATTCTTTAACTATCCAAGGTCATCTAATCAAGTTAAGAGTCCATTACAATCGAGAAAAATATCAAAAACGGACAAAAAGGGCAAAAACGGACAAAAACAGCTTAAAACGACATATCGGCGGTATACTGCGACATACCGACGGTATTCCGGCCTAAAAATAGAAAGTTTCTGGTGCAAAAATTGGCATACCGGCGGTATACACCGGCATACCGTCGGTGTACCATTTTTCTAAACAGCAACAAAATTCAGATTTTTACTAAAACTTGTTTCAGCCATAAAAACTTTATTTTAAATCGAAATTCGGACTTTCAAAAGTCAAAATTGAATAGAATTAAATTTCCTACAACATAGAAGTATTAGTTTTCACAAATTAAAGCATTTGATAGATCCAAACTTCAAAATACTCAAAAATCATATCTAGAAACTCAGATCTACGTAATATTGTCGATCAAAAGCAAAAGTGCTATACATTAAATATGTTAACAATTTAGAGGAGCATATTATAGAACAATAAAACTTTAATTTCTATGGAAAACAAAATTTTAGCATGGTCATGTCACTTTTGAGCAAGATGTACTTGCCTAGGTTTTAGCAACCGAGCCTAATCTTCTACTCCACCACCAAGAGGGGTTCCGAAACCATACTCTAGGCCTCAAGGCCAAGCTTTCCTAGGCTTGAGGAAGAGGGAAGAGGAAATGGAGAAAGAAAGAAAAAAAGAGGAGAGAGAAACTCAATGGATATATATAGAAGGGGTGAATTAATCGTGACCGTTGGATCGTGATCCATGTCACATTCTAGATCAATCCTAGCCATTGAAAGAAAACCAATTGTCCATTGGATAATAGAATGCATCTACACTATTCACGAAAATATCTAAACACTATTCATGAAAATATCCAAAACACTATTCATGGAAATATCGGAAATACTATTCACGAAAATATCTGAAATTGAAAATATCTAAAATGTGGAAAATCTGTCCGAGCGGTATGCCGTCAGTATACTCCGGTACACCGTCGGTATGCCGGTCAAGGAAAAATCAATAATTTGGGAAAAATTTAAAGCATTCTGAAAACCAAAAAAATACGAAATACAATACAAAATACGTATTCGTATATAAATACTGATACTTTGAGACGAGTCTCACATATGTGCATTTGCATGTTTTCATAATTTCAAATTATTTCAAATGGATGTTAAAAGTGCATTTTTGAATGGTTTTAGAAAAGAAGAAGTTTATGTAGCTCAACCTCTAGGTTTTACTAATTTCAAAAATTATGATTATATTTTCAAGTTGAAGAAAGCGTTATACGGTTTGTAACAAGCCCCTCGTGCTTGGTATGATCGTCTAAGCTCATTTCTACGTGACAACAGTTTTTTAAAGGAAAAGGTTGACACTACACTGTTTATAAAATCTTTGAATAACAATCTTCTTTTGATTCAAATCTATGTATATGATATTATTTTTGGATCCACTGATGAATCTCTTTGTCAAGAATTTTTAAAGTGTATGCAGAATGAGTTTGAGATGAGCATGATGGGAGAGCTAAAATTCTTTCTCGGACTGCAAATCAAACAAACCAACAATAGGATGTTCATAAATCAAGCAAAGTACACAAAAAATTTATTAAAAAAGTTCGACCTGGAAGCAGTCAAACCACTTAGCACTCCAATGGCGACTTCAACCAAGCTTGATATTGATGAACAAGGCAAATCCGTCGACATACGTAAGTATCGAGGTATGATCGGTAGCTTACTGTACTTAACTGCTAGTCGACCTGATATTATGTTTAGTGTTTACTTGTGTGCACATTTTCAAGCCAATCCTAAGTAATCATATCTATGCGCAGTTAAGCGTATCTTCCGATATCTTAAGGGCACTTCTTATGTCGGCTTATGGTATTCTAAAACCATGTCATTTGACCTAACCGGTTATTCTGATGTTGTTTTTGTCGGATGCAAAGTAGATAGAAAAAGTACCAACGGTACATGTCACTTCCTAGGAAAAGTCCTAGTCTCTTGGTTTAGCAAGAAGCAAAATTCTGTCGCATTATCAACAACTGAGGCCGAGTATATCGTCGCAGGACGTTGTTGTGCACAAATTTTGTGGATGAAGTAAACTTTAGAAGACTTTGGATTACATTTCACACATATACCCATTTTCTGTGATAACACGAGTTCTATTAATTTGACTAAGAATCCAATATGTCATTCTCGTACTAAGCATATCGAGATTCGGCATCATTTTCTTAGAGATCATCAACAAAATGGAGATATAGACCTTGTATACATAGACACACATAATCAATTGGCTGACATTTTCATAAAACCTCTAGCGGAAGATCGTTTCAATTATTTACGTCGAGAATTAGGAATTTTAGATGTCAATAATATTAATTAATTTTATTTTATTAATTAATTTTTTCAATACTCAATAACTGTTTTCGAGACAAGCCTACAAAGAGTTTATCTGTCACCACGACTACGGTCGAAGCAAAGTGGTACTTAATTGTTCACTGGTGAACTCCCATTAGCTGGGATAATACTCCTACATCTAATCTGAAACGGACGCTGAGTAACGAAAGTTAATTTATAAAATAATATTAATTATATTATTTGAAGTTTAAAATTACTAAACTTTGAATTAAATATTTGAAATGAGTTGATGAAAGGGATGTGGCCCACAAATTTTATTTAAAAACCCAGGAGAACCCTAGGCGAATTCGGCCCGAGTTCGGTCCGAATTCGGCCAGAGTTCTGTTGGTGTTGTAAGTTTTTAAGTCATAACCCTAGGTCCCCTCCTCTTCATCTCTTCCAAACTTTATCTAAACAGCAACAGCAGCAGCCGAAGGTCCCCCCAAACCCTAGCTCTTCTCTACTCCTTTTCTTTCAATCTACGTAGAGAAATCAATCCAAACTTTGGATTCGTGCAAAGAATTCATCCTTTACAACATACTTGAATTTCAGAAGGTACAACTCCTTCTTCCCTCCACTTTCAATTTTGTAAGGTTATCTAGTTTTGGAAAAGAATGCCTAAGGGACTCAATCCTTTCAAGAGAAAGAAGACTAATGCCAGTGAAGAGGCATCGTCTTCCAATCCGAATACGAATTCTCTCTTTTCCTCGGTCCAATCGAGTGACGGCGTGTCTGATGAGTTTTACTTCAAAACTCATGACCAAGCTTTGCTATGGTATGCCGACTTTGCCATGTGTATAATATGTACAGGCGCTCTGATCAAATGGACTGTATTTCTAGATCATCATTCTTTGTTTGAGGTATTAGGGTTACACCGTCTCGTTACCCAACAATTCTCTATAGCTACTAATGCCCTTCGACTATTTTACTGTAACTTTGTGTTAGACACTTTTACCGCAAGAACTCGCGTTGGCGGAATCGATATCGAGTTTGATGATGTATTGCTAGCAAAAATCCTTGGTATTCCAAACGAAGGTGCCCCGCTCGATGACATCACCAACTTTGACTTTCTCGAGGGCACGACTCTTGTTAGTTTCAAGAATGAGCTTTGTGCGCCAGCACGTGCTCGTCCTGAAAAGTTTAAGGCCAATAACTTGAACTTGTTTAACTATGAGTTACATCTCATCATCTATTCCACTATTCTTCCAAAATCCACTTCGAAAGATGATGTCACTGCACTTGAGCTATCTACCCTTTATCACATTCTTAAGGGGATTCCTTTTTTGGCCCCTAAGACTATCATCCTGATGATGGAAAGATGTCACGAAAAAGACTACAATCTCTCTTATGCGATGCTTATCCCTCAAATCTTTTAGCGTTTTGATATCGATTCATCCACTTGTGCTCTAGACCCTGAGCCTAAGTATCTTCAGCTTTCTCGTCGCAGCACTGCTCCTGCTCCTACTGTCCCTGTTCCTCTTCAGACCTACCCTATGACTTTGAGGGTATCCATCAGCACCTTTTGGATATACAGACTTTTATTGTTGACACTTCCAGGGAACATGAGTTCCGTGACGTGACTCGGTTCCAGGCTATTGCCAACTCGTTTGCCGATCTCCGATTTGCTCAAACGGGTCATTCTGTCAGTTCTCTTCCTAGAGACCCTACTACATCTGGTTACCGCATTGAGGATGAGGTGGTCAATTCTCTATTCCATCCAGAGAATTCTTATGATTGGTACCGTGGTTTGGGTGCTACTCCACACACCTCTGGAGCTGGCACATCTGGAGCTGGTCCTTCTGGACATGGTGGTCATGCTAGGACTACTACTGATGATGATGATGATGAGGATGAGATGTGATTTAGACATTTTTGTCTAGTTTGTCGTACTATTGTGACTGTTTATTGTCGTTGTTTACTTGAAAATGCTCCGACATTCCAAGCTAGTATCAGTACTTTTATTTGTGCTAGTTTTCTAACTTTTTGTGACATTTTCTGTGATGTTTGTCTGTTAAACATCATTTTCTATTCTCTACTTTAGAGATTTATATCAGTTTAGTACTATTTAGCATATCTCGTTATAGTACTCTTTATCATGCTTCGATATTTTTTATATACCATGCCTGTGAACACTATAAATATTTTTTATTTCTTCACTGATTATTGCTTATGCATATATTGCGGGGAGTTTTCTCTTTTGCAATTATTTTGCTAAGTGACAACGGGAGAGAAAATAAGATCTAACATCTTTTTTTTGTAAGATTATAGGAACTATTTCTTTTACCGAAATTTGTTGTTGTCTTATCAAAGATACCAAAGATGTTATATCAGTCAAGGTTTGTCAATTATCAAAATAGGAGACATTGTTGGCCCATTGGTCATCGTCACACCTGATTTTAATAATTGATCAAACTTTGTCTCGATATACGGAGCTACTCAGATGTTTACTCAAAGACGTTTTGGACACTTGGATACTGATCAAGATCGGATATCTACTCAGTTCAAGACCGAAGCTATGTTTGCCACTCGAGTTTGTATTTCTTTATGCAATATAATTTTTACTTTTATTGAGTCTAGGAATACATTGTACACTGAGTTGTACTGGCAAATAGGCTATCCAAAATCATTTTTAAAAATGACCTATATTTTTAAAAAATATCCCTTATTTACAAAAGCTTCTGGAGGATTTTAAAAACCCAAAAATCACTTTTGAAAAACCCTGACCAACCCTGACAGAACTCGGCCCGAGTTCAGCCAGAGTTCGGTTACTGACCGTTTGATTTTCGAACGTTAGAAAAACTTGGTCTCCCTTCAGTTGCGGATTGTTATATAGAGTTATGTTCGAATTCTGTCCGAATTCTGCCAGAGTTCTGCCTTTGGAAAAACTATAAATAGAGAAGAATTTTGATCATTTCAAATCACTCATTCACTTTCATCTCTTCTCTTCTAAGCTTACGTTTCTTTCCAAAGAGTTTTCTAAAAAGCTTTTATTTTCAAATCCCAAGCCAATTACAATTATCTAGTCAATTTTTCGGTACGGTGCGGCCTAGAAGATTTCAGAGAAATTGTAATCAGAGGCTTGATTGAAGAAAGACTCTTCAAAATTGAAGTTGGTCGAGTTTTTCGTATCAAAGCTCACGTCTATAGAATTTACAAGGACTTCGTATGAAAACTTGCGAGATTTTCCAATAGTGGATTCAACTGGAAGCTAGAGTTCTTCCGACTGGACTAGTTCTCACAAGAGGGAAACCAGTATACATCACTGTGTTTGCGTTCGCCTTTTGATCTTTTTTCTTTACAATTATTACTTTGTGATTATTGATATTATTTCTGTGATCTAACTGCTAACAAGTTTTTAATTAGCAATATTTTGATGCCTACTCTATTCACCCCCTCTAGAGTATTCTGCTTTATGACTTCGTTCCTATAGTTCTTTCCCGATACAGCACTTAGCGCCTTAGAGACGCAGTTCGAGAACCTGGTTCAAGGGAACCGAACTTTGGAGGAGTCTGCCGAAGAATTCTGCCGCCTGGGCAGATTCGTTGAGGGCCTTAGCGAGACAGCGAAGGCTAGGAGGTTCAGGAAGGGCTTGATCAAGGAAGTCAAGTCCTTGACCATGAGTGACAGAGATGCTACCTTTGAGCAGATTTTGGCAGGAGCCATGGCAGGAGAGGATGGCTTGAAGCTCAAGTCCAAGAGGAGTCAGGAAGATTCAGGAGGGGCCAGTGGTAGTGGAAAGCGTCCATGTGTATAGAAGATAGTGCACCAGCCTCAGCAGATGCAGGCACCAGCTCGGGTCCAGCAAGGATATCATCAGCCTCAAGGTCAAGATCAGAGGATGCAGAGTTGTGCCTACTGCAAGAAGTCGGGACACATTTAGGAGTCTTGTAGGACGAGGTTAAAGGTTTGCCTATTTTGTGGATCTGACGCTCACCAGATAAAGGTTTGCCCCTCGGCACCCCCATTTGGTGGAGCACAGGGTCAGAGAGAGGGAGCTAGGACACCTGTAGCACAGCACCATACCCAGCACCCGAGGAGTGGAGCTTTTGTACTGAGGGTCGAGGAGACCGATGCTTCACGTGATGGGTTAGCAGGCCTGTCTTTTCTATTCTTCTTCCCTCTCTTATTGTGTGATTTCATTAGTACCTGTCAGGATATTCTTGTGATGTGCTAGATAGTATAGTAACCCTGTTCGAGACTGTGAATTACAACCAGTATGACCTTGTTTTGCATATTTTAGATATAATTTTCTTGACCTTGATTGTCGGGGGTTTAACATAGAAGAAGTGCAACCATCTTAAATTTTGAGGACGAAATTTTTCTAAGGGGGTAGATTTGTAAACACCACTTTTCTAAATTAAGGTATTTTAGTTATTTTGTGATATTTTTATTATTTTATTAGTTAATTTGATTGGTGTGTAGCTTTGATTAGTGTTTTTTGGTAGTATAAGGTGGTATAACCTTAGCCAACCTTGATTAGAAGACTAACCATGTGATTAGAATTATTTTTGGCTTTTTAGATTTTAATTAAGAGCTATTGTCCATTTTAGGAAACATTTAAATTATTTTTAAGTCATTTTACACAAAGCCTTTAAGCCTTTTTGTCAATAGGCCATTAAACCAACTTAAGGAGTGCTTGGCCCATGACCAAATCCTAAACCTAATCCCCATACCCCCTGGCCGGCCATAAATAGCAGCCCCTCTTTTATTGTGTTTAAACGTAGTAGCCGTCACAAGTTCACAAACCCTATATTTTCCCTTCTCCTCCAAAGGCCCCATTTTCTCGTTTCTCACCCAAATCCTTCCAAACGAAGTGCGTTGTGATCGTTAGAAGGAGAGGAACCTGCTGGAGACTTGCTAGTGAGGGATCGAAGGCGTTTGACCGGAGGAAATTGGTATCGACTCGTTTGGAGGCACGATACATTGAGATTTTGACTCTCACTAGGTAAACCCCTCTAAACAGTTGTTATTCCCAATTTTTCTTCATAGAAGCATCCACATAGGTACCTCGGACCTGTGCATGAAGTTTGGTAGGTTTTTTGTGTTCTTTTGATAGTCGTATCAGACACGTGCCAGTCCATTAGAACACGTGTTCGACGAAAGGCCACTTAGAACTGAAAGTTGGTATTTTTTTATTCTGTTTTCACGAATTTCTTATTGTTATTATTTGAAATAACTTTCGTAAAGACGGATCTTGATTTGACACGATTTCAGTGTCCGAATCGAACACGGACACGCGTGTACGAGGCCCGTGCACGGCCCCGTGCATGCCCTGCTGTCCGAGTGTCATAACTTGACGCACAGGACTCCGTTTCAACTGAAATTTCATGGAAACGTGGGGGAAACCTCTGCCCACGTGCTTCTAAAATTTTACTACATTTTGTGAAGCGTGCGCAGAGAAATCCAACGTGCACGGGTCAGCCCGTACTATGCACCCGGCTGAAAAGTGCCGCTGACATGGCCTTTGTACGCGAACACGACACGACGAAGACCCATTCTAGGAGCACGAGCATGAAGCCCTAGATCTAGGCTAACCCTAGACTCAACCACGTGGCACGACGTGGCTCGCATCGCGAGCTACGGACGTCGACACACGTGCACGAGGCCGCGCGTGCGCGTGCGTACAGCCCCTGCAGTCTGAGTGTCATAACTTAATGGATATGACACGGTTCGGTGTGAAATTTTATGGACACGTGGGGGCAACCTATGTCCACGTGTTCGTGAAATTTCATGAGATTTTGTTGAGTATTCGTGAAGTTATCGCGTCTGCACTGATTCGGCTGACACCATGTACGTGCGCATATATGCCATACGATACGCACTGACGGGACATGATACGGACACGGGTTCGATCCTGTGAGTACTCGAGCATGTCATACACGTGTACACCTTACTATTTGTTAAGTTTCACATATTGTGATTGTGTATCTTGGGTTTAGTTATTGTGTCTTGAGTTAGTTTAGGGTTATTTCAGTTTTAATTTTGGGAAATACCCACTTTTCGATTTCAGAGTTAGGATTTGGTTTTGATTAGGGTTCAGTTTGCCGAGGTTTAAACTCAGTTGGTCAGTTGATCATTGATATGGATATAAGGTTTCGTTTGTGAGTTGTTTGAATATTATGATATTAAGATTGGTATCTTGGATATTAAATATAGGTATATGAGTTGTTGGATAATTTGGATACTTAGATGTTGAGTTTGGTCGATGGAGTATATAAGTTAGTTGAGTTATTGGTAATAGGATTTGGTTCTTAGTTCGAATTTCAGATTTGTAGGACCGGGGTATTATTATAGGTTAGATTGGAAAGATTGGGTTTTATCATTGTTAAGGAAGAATGTTACATATAGTTGGTAGATAGGATTAGAAGGGAGTCAATAAGTATGTGTGTGTGTGTGTGTGTGTGTGTGTGTGTGTGTGTGTGTGTGTGTGTGTTATTTTAGTACACTTAGACCAGAATTGGTGACTAAACAGGAAAGAGTATCAGTTATGTGGATAGGTTGTGTATAGATGTGGGGTTGGCTGGCCTTATATAAGGTATTTATATATATAGTCTATATATACGTTATGAGATAGGTTATTTAGTGAGAGGGCATAGCCCTACTAGATTATATATATATATTAGACTATATTGTTGTTAAGATATATATATACATGATATAGGTCATAGGTATACATATGGGTACTGAGGTATGGATATATGTGTTGTACTATCTAAGCACATATACATATATGACATATAGTATACTTTACATAAATATTGTGACCTACGTCATATGTGTATAGATATTGAGGTCAAAGATTAGGTGTATGTGGTAGTTTATGAGATACCTTAAGGTAGTTTGGTTATTGGTTAGATTGTAAGATTAGTTACGTATAAAGTTAAACCTAGATAGCATTAACCAAGTTGACCAATAGTCTAAACTAGACCCAATTGACTAGACAGTTGACCAAAAGTCAACATTGAGTCTAGATGTTGACCAATTAGTTTAGAAATGACCAAATAGGCCTAACTTGGCATAGTTGACTAGCAAATTGACCAAGTTGACAAAAGTCAACTTTGGGTTAAACTTGATCCAAATTGACTCAAACGGACTTAGAATGACTTGCTAACTTGTGCTTGACCTAAAAATTGATAGATGGACTAGTTGACTTATAGTTGACCAAGTTTGACCAGGGTTGACCAGAGTTGACTAGAGTTGACCAAAGGTTGACTTTGACCTAGAAGGACCTAGAATCATTTAGAATGCATTGTAGGCTATTCTTATTTCATATTAGACATTTTGTAACCTATGGTTGCTCTAAATAGGACTTTGTAACTCCAGTTTGGACTCATATTCTCATCAGGCTTTCGAAATACCAGGCGAGTACATTCTCTGATAGTTCTTTCATTTACTTGTCAATTTTTATATTTCAGTTTTAGTCAGTTATATTTGATTCTCGGTTACAAACAAGGATTGATATTTTTGGAATTCATGTATACGACACATATACCTTACTTGTCTAGCCTCTATTACAAGAACCACTATAAGAATCACCTACAAGCACCTTCATGTTCTGGCTAGATTTGTTCTCGATTTTCGTGTCGTGTTATGGGTTCACTCATATTGGTCGGGCGGGGAAATACTTGAGTAGACATGTAGTCATTCCTAAATATTCGAACCACCTCCCTGTGAATTATACAAGAACGATAGCCATCCCACACTTGGCCAGTGTGTGATGTGCCGGATTAGCCCTAGCCGTTTACATGTCGACCTCAATATTTTAAAACACACTGTGAGTATTGTCAAGAATCTTTACTAGAATCATCACAAGAATCTTACTGGAATCATCACAAGAACCGTTAAAGAATCTCCCTACTTGAATCATTGATTGGAATCACACTTGACATATATTATACCACTGGACTCATATCACATTATTCTAGTTTAGCTAGCTTTTATTTACAGTCTTCATTGACATGATATTCTGTTTCACAGCTTTTACTTTTCTTTTTTTTAACTATTGTTTTACATCTTAAACTGTCTCGAACTTCCATGCTTCATCAATATAACTGTTTATACTTATTTTATAGTCTTTGTCATTTACTTGGTTTTACTTGATAAAATGTATTCGTTCCTGTCCTGACTGGACCTGTTGAAAATATTACAGATGTTAGCCCTGAGGATGTATGCCTTACTCACTATGGATCTGAAGAGGGATTAGCTACCTTTGGCCCCGACTCTCAGGAGTGATCGGAAGACTAGTTTAGTAGACTATTTTAGATTTCTTTACTAGAACTTGAGTAGTAATAATTTGAGAGTTGACTTATTTTGAGATACTATCATTTAGTAGTTTTTATTTGTTTTCTTTTATTTATAGAATTCTGTGTTATCCTATCGTGCTTAGACTGTGATTGAGTTATATTATTTCTATACTTGTCCTCCATTCAAAGTTGAGATTTAAGACAAGTACTTTATATAATTGCGTGAGTTGGTTTAGATAGTGACCTAGAACAGCGTTCTACAATCGATTCCGCGGCGTAGGCTGGGCGTTGTTACGCACTTGTACCCTTACACTGGGTACGGGTCGTAACAGATACCAGTTGGGAGTTACATTTCGAACAACGTGAAACACCTACTGAAGACGAAGTCGTCCAAGTTAACTTGGGAGATGAATTATCTCTTAAACCAATCTTTATCAGCAAAAGTTTGTCTGGTGAAGAACGACGATCTCTTATACAGCTTATAAGAGAATATATTGACGTCTTTGTATGGAGCTATGAAGACATGACAGGCTTGGACCCTAAAGTTGCTATGCACCACCTAAATATCTCGTCTAAAGCTAAGCCAGTGAAGCAGCAGCAACGGCGGTTCCGATCAGATATCATGGAGGCCATCGAGAGTGAAGTCAAGAAGCTTATTTCAAGTGGGTTCATTCGCGAAGAGCAAAATCCTGACTGGGTCGCTAACATTGTTCCATTCATGAAAAAGAATGGTAAAGTTTGAGTCTATATCGATTACCATGATTTGAACTCAACATGCCCGAAAGATGAGTTTCCTCTACCGATTACCGACGTAATGATCGATAGTACTTACGGCTTCGAGCGGATGTCCTTTATGGATGGGTTTTCAAGCTACAACTAGATCAAGATATTCCTCGATGATGAGAAACACACATCTTTTCGAACACCGTTGGGGGTATACTGCTATACGGTGATGCCCTTCGGATTAAAAAATGCAGGGGCGACATACCAGCGAGCTATGAACCCAATTTTGTGCGATCATTTGCGTAAAATAGTATAATGCTATATAGATGATATCGTAGTTAAAAGTCATCTCAAGGGCAACCACCTCAAAGATTTGAGAACGGTGTTCGAACTAATGCGTGCAAACCAACTCAAGATGAATCCAACCAAGTCTTTTCTGGGAGTCACCAGCGACAAGTTCCTTGGTTTTGTTATCACTTCAAAGTTATACATCTTGACCCAAAGAAAGTGAAAGCTATCCTCGATATGCGTCCTTTAAGAAATCTTAAAGAGCTATGCGGACTTCAAGGGAGGCTAGCCTACATCAGACTATTTATTTCAAATCTTTCTGGAAGGTGTCAACCGTTTACTCAGCTCATGAAGAAAGAAGTATCTTTCGTCTGGACTGAACAATGTCGACGCGTATTTGACGACATCAAGAAGTATCTCACAAGCCCTCCAGTATTGGTGGCTCCGATAATTGGAAAGCCTTTCTTGTTATATGTCCGCACAATGGATCATTCTTTTGGTGCCCTATTAGCTCAGAAGAATGAAGGCGGCCATGAACATGCAATCTACTACCACAGTCGCACGATGGTGGGTGCCGAGCACAGATACACACCTGAGGACCCAAAGGAAGCAGTGTTTGTCCAAATACGATCTCTCAGATTTTACTATGATACGGCTACCAAAATGCTGTACCGATGCTCTTACGACGGGCGACTGTTACGATGTTTATCAGACAAAGAAGCCAAACATGCACTCCGTGAGGCTCATGACATAATTTGTGGCGCATATCAACCAGGCCCCAAATTACAAGATCGCCTCAAACGAATGGGTTATTATTGGCCCACGATAATAGCAGACGTTGTGAAATATGTAAAGAAGTGTAGGGCTTGTCAGTTCCACGCCGATTTCATTTATCAACCTTCGGAGTTTCTATACCTGACGATGGTATCTTGGCCTTTTGAAGCCTTGGGTGTGGACGTCATCGACCCAATCAGCTTGCCATCCTGCAGAGGACATCGATTTATCCTAGCTATAACCGATTACTTCTCCAAATGGACAGAAGCTATACCGCTCATCGAAGTAAAGACGTCCAATGTGATCATTTTCATCAAATATCACGTTATCTACAGCTTCGGCCTACCTCACAGGATCATCTATGATAATGGTCCACAATTCGCGAGCCATGTATTCTATCGGTTCTGCGATAAGAATCGAATTCAGAATGTAGCCTCTACTGTTTACAATCCAACGGCTAATGGGTTAGCAGAAGCCTTCAATAAGACTATCATCAAACTTCTCAAGAAGTTCGTGTCTTCAAACAAGCACGATTGGAATGAGAAGCTCGACGAATGTCTCTAGGCCTATCGTACAACGGTCCGGACTCCAACAAATAGTACACCATTCTCTCTGGTTTATAGGAGTGAAGCAGTTCTTCCCCTAGAAATCCAGATTCTCTCTCTTCAAGTAGCCTTAGCCAGTGAGTTGACTGTCGAAGAAAGTTACCGTCTGCGATTACAAGAGCTGGAAGCTGTAACGCCCAGTCCTAAAATACATAGGACTAGGAATGTAGACATGCCATCTGTATACATACGAAGTACACTCCAATATATAGAAACCTCGTATGAATACATAAGCTATAAAATGCAGTAGAACCATGACTAATTAATCTCATCCACAAAATAAAAGAATAAGAGATGTCATATAATCAACTATGAATTGTCATTGGTACATGTAGTTGGGCGGAGACAAATCCACTACCATCTATGAAAAGAAATACATAACAAAAGAAAGAGTTTGGCGAGCGAAGCGAAGACGATCCAAGTGCAATCATCCTTGAAAAAATAGAGATGGTCACGGCTAGAGCTAGAGCACCTGCGAAAGACAAGAGCACACACCTGGCAAGATAACCAGGTCCTCAGAGGGACGTAATAAGACACATAATATCATGCCATGTAAACTAAATAAATATTGCTCAATAATAATAAGTAAGATCGAATCATAACATGGTCCAATACACACCTACTGAACTAGCGTACCATCCTTCCAACCAAACAAGGACAGGAGATGGTAAACTAATTCACGATGACGTATCTTTCTATGCTATCACCCAATATGATATTCGGACCCCGACAAGGTTCAACACCTTCTCATCGAAGTAGTAAGCCACACCTACTACCAAACAAGGAGAAGATGTGATAAACTAATCCGCGACAAGTTATTGTTCCCAAGCCACGGTCAGATACAAGTACCCAAACCAAGAGTACTCATACCTAACGGATAAGGGTGCCTAACCAAATATAAGTGAATGTAGTTTTAAGAACAGTTCATGGTCGCATGACTACCGGGTCAAGTCAAGAAAATATCAATACAGTACCTCAATAGCGAGTCACAACACCATATACTATTCCTCAGTATCGAGCGAGTCTATAGCATATAGTCAAACTATCGTTCCTCAGTAGCGAGCGAGTCTACGATAGATAGGGTGCTAGTCAACTTCCAATCATGTTCTCCCCGCCCAATGCCAACTCATAACTGCTAAGTCTTCTAGCATGCAATTCTATTAGCAGTTATTTCCTAACGTACGACTTATACGTACTGGTGGCCAGCCAATCACGCATGTCCGAGTCTTATATGTGACTCACAACAACGTGGTATAAACATGTCAAGGCCTATGAATACAACACATAAGGTGGTCCCTTAAATCTAGGTTTAATGTGTAAGAAAAATAATACATAGCAGGAAATATAAATAAACAGTAAGTTCTAACAAGTTATGCCATGTATCATAATTTATTTTGCATAAAGAAAATAATGAATAATGCATAAAATATGAGCTAAATAAATAAACAGCAAATAGCAAGGTGTCTTGCCTGGTAGGACGTCTGGTGTACTGCAATGATCAAGATGGCACGAACTGCGACTTCGGTGTAACAACTATGCAAGGTGACCTCGGGTGGTGGCACGGACAGTCCTATTGGGTCCAAAAGGGTCAAATTAGTTAGGGATAATATAAAGTAGTCTAAATTCGGAGAGAGTAGGAATATGATGGTCGAGAATCGGAAATGATGGAATTGGAGGAAATAATATATATATATACATTTTAGGAAAGTATTTCTAATATGAGAAGTTATATTTACTAGCAAAATAATATTTGAAAATAGAGAAATAAATCGATTTAGAATAGAAGCCAAAGTCTGTATAAATACGCTTATAAATAATAACTTTACTTCATAAAATATTTTAAATAAATCTTTGAAAACATTAATAACTCATTTAGGTCAAAATTATATTTAAAATTGGTAGGGAAAATAATAATATAAAAAAATAATTTTATAAATTTATTTTGAAAATAGGCCTGGACTATACACATCAAAATATTTTAAATAATATTTTGGAAGTCTACATATTTATTTGGCTAAAAATCTTACTTTTATCAAACAAAATAGTTTGGACAAAAACTCCTTGAAAATAGCTAGAACTATTATTAAATATATTTTCATTTGATTATAAAATAATTATATAATAAAACTATTGTCAATAACTAATTTATCTAGCATCACAACAATATCAAGAAATGTAACAACAAAGATAATACTATTACTACTACTACAACTACTAATAATAATATTAATAATAATAATAATAATAATAATAATAATAGTAATAATAATACAAAGTATCAAAATTCTGCTGCTGTCCTTTCTTCTATACTAAATAAACAACAACAATAATAATAATAATAATAATAATAATAATAATAATAATAATAATAATAATAATAATGATATTAATAATAATAATAGATACTAAACAGTAAAAGACAACAAATAATAAACGAAGCTAAACAAAACCACAAAAAAACAATCAAAAAAATAATAATAAAATTGACAAAAGGGGGAGCTGCTGTTCCTCACTTCTTTGGAAGGAGAGAGAAACGAGAGGGAGAGGGAATCGGTGCAGAAGTGAGCGTGAGAGAGAGAGGCGGAGAGGGAGGAAATGATCGGAGGTGCAGAGGGCGATGGGGAGAGCCGGGTGAGGCGGAGCTGGAGAGAGGCGCACGGAGAGGGTTTTCGGCGACTGGAGGCGCGGTGTCGGAAGCGTAGGTGGTGGCCGACGCGGAGGAGGGCAGAGGTCGGTGTCGGGCTGTCGCAGCGGAGGAGAAGGGCTACGGTGGTGGCTGGCTAGGGCTAGCGTCGGCGGTGACTGAGGAGGCTATGAGCGGCGGAGGGAAGAGAAAAAGATGAGAGGCGCGGCGCTGGCGGCTTTGGTCACGGCGTCGTCGGACGCGGGGCGATCATTGAGGGTGTGGATCGCGACGGAGAAGGAGCGGCTGGAGGCCAGGACTGCCGCACCCAGGCGGATTTCGGGGGTGACGCGACGGCGGAAGGCGGCGGCCACGGGAGGTGAGGGGGTGCGTTTGTTTTTTTTTTAGGTTTTGGCTGGGCGACCGGTCGGTGTGGCGGCCGGTCACGGTGGTGGCGGTGGGTGTGGTCATGGCCCGGGCAGGGCCGAGGGCGGTGTGTCAGGGACAGGATGATAGGGCGACGGATGATGTGGTGGCAGTGGTTGCGGACAGGGAAACGCATGGGCTGACCGTGGTGGCGATCTCGGAGTGGCCACGGGAAAGTCGGGGAGTGATGGCATTTGGCTGAGGTTCAGTCGGGGCTGGTCAGGTTGTTGTGGTTGCGGAGTTCCAGTAGGGGAAAGAGGAAGTAATGGTGCGGGCTATGGGTCGTGGTGGCGATGTCGACGATGGAGGCAAGGTCGGTCGTTGAGGGCCAAGGATGCTGTGGTTGATGGTGATGACAACGACTGGGTTGCCGGAAGTTGATCGGCTGGTGTGGGGCTCTTTGTCAGGAGGTGGGGAAACATTGTCGGTGACGGCGGGTTCTTGTCGGGATAACGGTGGACATGGTTAGAATAGGTTTATATTAGGAAATTTGATTTTTGTCGGGGGTGTCCGACATGGAAGAGATGAAAATGTATATGTAAAAAATTTGGAATAAGATATTGGAAAGACACCCAGGGTCGGATCCGAGGCCGTCACGGCTGACACGGAAGATGTTGAACACAGACACGAGGCACTCACTTTTGGTGGATTTTGTGGAAAAAAATAATATGGAGAACCCTAACACTTCAAACAACTGACGGCGTGCCCCCATCCCCCGTGCGCGCGCGTGCGGTCTCCGCGTCACCGTCGTGACAGCCGATCGCTGTCCGGAGGCGACAACAACAGCGCGCGCACGCGTGAGACGGAGAACAGCAGCAGGGCATACGACCGACCCCACTTCGTGGAGAGATTTCTCGTCTCCCAATGGATGGTTTGTCGATCTACAACTTCAGGTACCACTACAACCTTACCCCCTTCACTTCGAATGTGCTAGCGCGATTTACTTAGCCCTACACGCTTCATAAACCGAGCCCGAAAATTGGCCAAAATCTGTTCAAAAACAGAGTAAAGAGCAGTCCAAGACCCTCACTTGGAAGAGAGTTTATGAACAAACCATTTAGGTATTTCAAAAAAAATTTAAAGACAGATATAGCCAACCTGTAGGGCTTCTTCACGCAATTTACAGAGGTCGATTTCATCAACTATGCATCGAGAAATCGATTCCTCAAGATTGCCAAAAAACTGCTTTCTCAAAAATATAGAATTTATGAAAATCTTCGATACGACGTACGTCCCGCCATTTCGGACGACGTGGTCGCGAACCGAAAGCATCGAAAGGTGCGTAACGGCTTCTTGGTAGTATGGGTTTTGACGTAATTCAAATTGGTCGCGTGTGCACGACGAATTTGATGCGTATCCGTCAAAATTCACCGTATCGGCCTTTGTGCAAATTTTCCAATTACTTTGTGCACGCTCGTCAGATCAAGACAAAACTTGTGCCAACTGGACCGTATCGTTTTTCTGGTCCTGTATGCCAAGTTTGGTCCAATTCTGAGACAGTCGAATCGGAACGCCGTTTTGTGGGCCCCACGGTCCGGCTCAACGGGCGATTTTGTGCACGGCCCGTCGGAATCCAACTTTGGACATACGGTTGGGTTTATATCAAAAAACTGGACCTGTTGACATATAGTTTGATGACTTTAGAGACCATTGACTCTGGCACGCTTTTCGGTGCAAAGCGAGTCCAACGGCGGACACCATTTTCGTCTGAAATTATCGTTTTGCCCATGTGTCCAGAATTGGACTTAAGGATAGGCAATCCTAGCTAATTTGACTATTCTAAGAATGTTGGCGATGTCTATTTCAGCTTTCGAAGACATTTATGGATTTTGGACTTTATGGCGTACCAGTTGACGATATCTTATTAGTTCTTTGCGCTACCACCAGACAAGTATACCTTGCCAGCTTGTACAGTATAATTTATATGCATATTCATTATCTCGCTGTTGTTCTCTTTCTTACATTCGTGATTGCTTTATTCTATGTCTAGTACACTCATCCTGTTATAGTTTTACTTTACATGTTTCTAGTTGCCTGCACATTCTTGTTCCTTTCTGTTATGATATTTCTATCTGTTATACTGTGTTAGTTTCATATGTATTCCTTGATAGAGTCGTCTAGTCCTACACCATGAATCCTTCGACTTGATTATAACTTGACTTGACTTGACATGACTTGAGTAGGACTTGACTTTGACATTCTATAGATTGTGAGTACTTACCTTGACTACGGTCTATAGGATTTTTATACTAAGATTGGCTACTATCTTGGTTATGAGTACTTGCCTTGACTGCGATTGAGACACTATAGATTGTAAGTACTTGCCTTGACTGTAGTCTATAACTTTGACCTATTAGCCATTTCTAGTATGGCATGCCAGTGTCTTAGGATCCTTGTGTTTAGATCTTGTGTCTTGGTCCATTTTGTCTCGTTGGATGTCCTTGATTGTTCCTTACTTCTTTGTATATTTGTACTGTTACATGTTGGCTTGTATATTATATATCTTGCTAGTCCTCTGAGGACCTGATGATCTCTTCAGGTTTAGCGACTGCATAGAGTTAGTTAGTAGAGCGGGATGGTAGAGGATTGCGATGCATGATACAGGTATTTGCTTGTGATATTTCTTTATTATCTTCTCGTGCTTTATATCCCATACCATGATATACTCTGCTTATTTATAGACTCATATCATTCTTGGAGTCTAATCAAACAATGTGCTAATGGGCTGCAGACCATGACCCATACTTGTTCATTCTTGTTTTACATTATTCTTGTGGATTGAGATATAGTTTTGATTAGACATGATACCATATTCTGGACAGCTTATACGTACTCGAGTCAGGCTGGAGTCTTCTCGATACGTAGATGGCTTGCTCACGAGCTCGCGTCCGAAAAGCGGGTGCGGGTCGTGACACAAGGCATTCTACCCAACTTAAAAGAATTAAACTAGGTGTGTTTTCGGAAAAAGAAACATGTCTAACTAGTAGGGTCACCTGTCTACCTCTAGCACACACGAAGGGAAGATAAGAATTTATGATAGAAGGAATCAAGCAAGATGCAATCGATGAGTCGAACGGTAGTTCGAATATGGAATCGAGAAAAGAGGTCAAGATGTGGATGAGATCCTAGACTTCTAATCCTATACGCAGGCTTGCTTGGCACGGTAAAGTAACCAAACAATTTATCTTGACCTGCGTGGGCCACCACAAAAATATGTAACGCCCCAGTTCCCAAAATACGTAGGACTAGCAACGTAGACATGCCAGCTGTTTACATACGAAGTACACTCCAATATATGGAAACCTCGTATGAATACATAAGCTATAAAATGCAGTAGAACCATGACTAATTAATCTCATCCACAAAATGAAAGAATAAGAGATGTCATATAATCAACTATGAATTATCATTGGTACATGTAGTTGGACGGAGACAAATCCACTACCAACTATGAAAAGAAATACATAACAAAAGAAAGAGTTTGGCGAGCGAAGCAAAGACGATCCAAGTGCAATCATCCTCAAAGAAATGGAGATGGTCACGGCTAGAGCTAGAGTACCTGCGAAAGACAAGAGCACACACCTGGCGAGATAACCAGGTCCTCAGAAGGATGCAACAAGACACATAATATCATGCCATATAAACTGAATAAATATTGCTCAATAATAATAAGTAAGATCGAATCATAACATGGTCCAATACATACCTACTGAACTAGCGTACCATCCCCCCAACCAAATAAGGACAGGAAATGGTAAACTAATTCACGATGACGTATCTTTCCATGCCATGACCAAATATGGTATCCGGACCCCGACAAGGTTCAACACCTTCTCATCGAAGTAGTAAGCCACACCTACAACCAAACAAGGACAAGGTGTGACGAACTAATCCGCGACAAGTTATTGTTCCCAAGCCACGGTCAGATACAAGTACCCAAACCAAGAGTACTCATACCTAACGGATAAGGACGCCTAACCAAATCTAAGTGAATGTAGTTTTAAGAACAGTTCATGGTCGCATGACTACCTGGTCATGTCAAAAAAATATCAATACAGTACCTCAGTAGCGAGTCACAACACCATAAACTATTCCTCAGTATCGAGCGATTCTATAGCATATAGTCTACCTATCGTTCCTCAGTATTGAGCGAGTCTACGATAGATAGGGTGCTAGTCAACTTCCAATCATGTTCTCCCCGTCTAATGCCAACTCATAACTGCTAAGTCTTCTAGCATGCAATTCTATTAGCAGTTATTTTCTAACGCATGGCTTATACGTACTGGTGGCCAGCCAATCACGCATGTCCGAGTCCTATATGTGACTCACAACAACGTGGTATAAACGTGTCAAGGCCTATGAATGCAACACACAAGGTGGTTTCTGAAATCTAGGTTTAATGTATAAGAAAAATAATACATAACATGAAATATAAATGAACAGTAAGTTCTAACAAGTTATGCCATGTATCACAGTTTATTTTGCATAAAGAAAATAATGAATAATGCATAAAATATGAGCTAAATAAATAAACAGCAAATGGCAAGGTGTCTTGCATGGTAGGACGCTTGGTGTACTGCAATGATCAAGATAGCACGAACTGCGACTTCGGTGTAACAACTATGCAAGGTGACCTCGGGTGGTGGCACGGACAGTCTCGCTGGGTCCAGAAGGGTCAAATTAGTTAGGGATGGCATAAAGTAGTCTAAATTCGGAGAGAGTAGGAATATGATGGTCGAGAATCGAAAATGATGGAATTGGAGGAAATAATATATATATACATTTTATGAAAGTATTTCTAATATGAGAAGTTATATTTACTAGCAAAATAATATTTGAAAATAGAGAAATAACTCGATTTAGACTAGAAGCCAAAGTCTGTATAAATATGCTTATAAATAATAACTATACTTCATAAAATATTTTAAATAAATCTTTGAAAACTAATAACTCATTTAGGTCAAAATTGTATTTAAAATTGGTAGGGAAAATAATAATATAAAAAAATAATTTTATAAATTTATTTTGAAAATAGGCGTGGACTACACACATCAAAATATTTTAAATAATATTTTGGAAGTCTACAAATATATTTGGCTAAAAATCTTACATTTATCAAACAAAATAGTTCGGAACAAAACTCCTTGAAAATAGCTAGAACTATTATTAAATATATTTTCATTTGATTATAAAATAATTATATAATAAAACTATTGTCAATAACTAATTTATCTAGCATCACAACAATATCAAGAAATATAACAACAAAGATAATACTATTACTACTACTACTACTATTAATAATAATAATAATAATAATAATAATAATAATAATAATAATAATAATAATAATAATAATAATAATAATAATAATAATAATAATAATACAAAGTATCAAAATTCTGCTGCTGTCCTTTCTTCTATACTAAATAAACAACAACAACAACAACAACAATAATAATAATAATAATAATAATAATAATAATAATAATAATAATAATAATAATAATAATAATAATAATGATATTAATATTAATAGATACTAAGTAGTAAAAGACAACAAATAATAAACGAAGCTAAACAAAACCACAAAAAAATAATCAAAACAAAAACAAAAAAAACCAACAAAAGGGGGGAGCTGTTGTTCCTCACTTCTTTGGGAGGAGAGAGAAATGAGAGGGAGAGGGAATCGGAGCAGAAGTGAGCGTGAGAGAGAGAGGCGGAGAGGGAGAAAACGATAGGAGGAGCGGAGGGCGATACGGAGAGCTGGGTGAGGCGGAGCTGGAGAGAGGCGCGCGGAGAGGGTTTCCGGCAACTAGAGGCGCGGTGTCGGACGCGTGGGTGGTGGCCGACGCGGAGGAGGGCGGAGGTCGGCGCCGGGCTGCCGCAGCGGAGGGAAAGGGCTACGGCTGTGGCTGGCTAGGGCTAGCATCGGCGGCGGCTGAGGAGGATGTGAGCGGCAGAGGGAAGAGAAAAAGGAGAGAGGCGCGGCGCTGGCGGCTCTGGTCACGGTGACTGTCGGCGTCGCCGAACGCGGGGCGGTCACTGAGGGTGTGGATCGCGACGGAGAGGGAGTAGCTGGAGGCCAAGGCTGCCGCGCCCAGGCGGAGTTCGTGGGTAACGCGACGGAGGAAGGCGACGGCCAGGGGAGGTGAGGGGGTGTGTGTGTTTTTATTTTCATTTTTTTTGGGTTTTGGCCAGGACAGGGCCGAGGCCGGTGTGTCGGGTACAGGGTGGAAGGGCGACGGATGATATGGTGACAGTGGTTGCGGACATAGAATCGCACGGGCTGCCCGTAATGGCGATGTCGGAGTGGCTACGGGAAAGTCGGGGAGTGATAGAATTTGGCCGAGGTTCAGTCAGGGCTGGTCAGGTTGTTGTGGTTGCGGAGTTCCAGTGGGGGAAGGAGGAAGTAATGGTACGGGCTATGGGTCGTAGTGGCGATGTCGACAATGGAGGCAAGGTCGGTCGTGGAGGGCTAGGAACGCTGTGGTTGATGGTGATGACAGCGGCTGGGTTGCCAGAAGTTGATCGGCTAGTATGGGGATCTTTGTCAGGAGGCGAGGAAATATTATCGGTGACGGTGGGTTCTTGTCGGGATAACGGTGGACATGGTTAGAATATGTTTAGATTAGTAAATTTGATTTTTGTCGGGGGTGTCCGACACGGAAGAGATGAAAATGTATATGTAAAAAATTTGGAATAAGATATTGGGAAGACACCCGGGGTCGGACCCGAGGCCGTCACGGCTGACACGGAAGATGTTGAACACAGACACGAGGCACTCACTTTTGGTGGATTTTTTGGAAAAAATAATGTGGAGAAAATAATGTGGAGGCTCCCCTATTTATAGGGTTGAGGAATCCAAGTTCGATAAGATGTAGGAGATTTAAATCCCCTTTTAGATAAATCGTATATTAATTAAAATAGATTAATTCAATCAAAATCCAATTCTCAATCTAGTTTAAATCCAAATAATCCAATAGATAAATCTTCATCCTTAAATTAACTATTTAAATTAAATCAATAAATCTAACCATAAATTAAAGTATAATAATTAAACGAAAATAACTTTTTATAATTAATTAAAAATAATTTCGAAAATAAATAAATATTCTTAAATATCTTTTTGAATAATAAAATATTAATATTAATAAATTTTGAAATTGGAATTATATATAAATTCAAATTAATGTACCTCATACACAAGGAATATTTGCATAAAATAGTTTTCTAAATTACCACTATTAAATAAGATGGCCTTTCATAAATAAATAAAAGTAATAAGTTTTGGCCATCCCGATACGATACTTTTCACAACTTTAAGTAAAATACAAATACAATATTTTTTTATATATATTATTTGAACCATAAAAATAGAAAAATATTTTTCTAAAAATATGTACGCTCATACATATTCGCACTCGTCGAGCAATTACGAAAAACAAAATTTCGCGCACGACGTACAATGCAACTACGCGACGTATAATTACAAAACAAAAATCTGTACCAAATTTATTTTTTAAAAATAATAGAAATTTAGGGGTTTTACAAAAGCGCTAGACAAAAAATGCTTATTAGCTCAACAGCGCATTGAGCTATACCAAGCACGCCTTTCTAAAGCCTTTAATAAAAAGGTAAAGGAAAGAATCTTTCAAGTTAGTGATCTGGTCTTACCAGTGAGAAGACCAATGGTCATGACGCACAAGATAAAAGGGAAATTCGTGCCTAAATGGGAAGGTCCTTTCGTTATAGAATCAGTGTATTCTACCGGTGCGTATCGACTAACCAAGCCGAATGGTGACTAGCTCATGATGCCGATCAACGACAATTTTCTAAAGAAATATTATGTGTAACCTTCATGTACAGTGTTCACATATACCCTATTTTAATCATGTAAATGTACAGTGCAATGTTTATGTGATTCGGAAAATTATCTAACTATTATCCGTATTTCAAGAGTCTTGGATACGCCATAGATAATAGGTCCTCTAAAAAAGATTCTCCAGTGGAGTTATTTTCGTTTTGGACTCGGCCCAAACTTGGTCTTACGAAAACAGTCACGTCCATTACCTCTGAACTATTTTTTGATAATTATTTTCCCAGTGGAATAATTAAGAATTGTTTTGTCACGTCCATATAACCTCTGAGCAAAACATTCATAAAAAATAATCACGTCCATATTACCTCTGCATTATCCACTCCTACGTAATGTTATATATCCGTCCATGTCAATATTACCTCTGGTCAGATATAGAACATTCTCTGCTATTATTTCCATATTACCTCTATTAGTAGCTTCTTTCAACTTATTATCTATATTCAAGAACCTTGAATATAAAATGGGTAACGAGTCCACATCCAATTCCCCAGTGGAATACCCACTAGAAGTATCCTTAATACGTCCACATTACCTCTAGTTCTGATATTTCACAAACTATATTCATGAATTCCAAAAAGCCAAAATATTCTTTATTGAATCATTCTGAAAAAGATAGAATACAAGAGTTTCTTGGCTAAAAAGAGGCAATTACAAACAAAAGACTTAAAGCATACACAATCGATTGATGCTATCCCTCAGAGCCTTGATTTCAGCTTGAGACTTGACAGTGGCACGATGACGTGCTTCTTCCTGCCGAGCAGCTTCATCCTTGAAAGGAATCAGTTTTATATGCTCCTATTCCAACTTCACCAGCTGAGCCTTCAATTGGTCTGAAGTTGTGGCAGTCGCAGCAGCCTGAACCACGTAATCTTCCTGCTCATACGTAACTATTCGTAAGTCAGCCTCAAGCTGGGCAATCTTTTTATGAAGCTGCACAATTTGATTGTGCTTTTCAGTGATCTGGATGGCTAGCTCATTCTTTGAGGCAATACGAGCCCTACCTACAGCATCAAACTGTTCATACTGATTAGCCAGCTTACTGATCTCTTTAGCCAGTGCCTCCTTCCTCGTCTGGAAAGTAGCTTCCTCCTTCTCAAGAGCCGCAATCAGAGTCACGTCCTCCTCAAGAAACAATGATGTTGGGCTTCGCTGACTGACTTCTCAGAGTTTGGCCACTTAATTTTCTAGGTCAGCTATGACCTTCCTTAAAGCATTAGCTCGCTCTTCATAGCTAGCATTGCTTTCAAGGACTGTCACCTGGCATTCAGTAACAGCCTTTACAGGCCCGAAGGCGGCATTTTGGTTCAAAACTCAAGGAAGCTTTTTTTTCAAAATGGAGTAGAAAGCTCTTATGACTTCCTGAGCCATCTCATCATCTTCAGAAGAGGCCGTTGGAGATAAAGCTTGATGGGGATCTTCTGTCCCAGGGAGGGCTACTTGGGAGGAAGCCAAACCTGATAAATAAAGCAATACACATATCAGTAACAAAAAAAGACTTACTTAAAGAGTATGAAGGAGTTGTAATTTTATACCTCCTGCCGGCTCCGTATCAACTGGAGCTGGAAAAATGAGAGCAGGCCCAGGTCGCTCACTGTCAACATCAGCCAAAGCAGCATTAGGCTGCTTGCCTTCCACGGTCCAAGCTGGCCCCGAAGCAGATTCAATAATGGCCGTCTCGATGGGCCGATCAAAGACTTCTTCAATAACCGATGCCATTTACTGGAAGAACCAAGGGTAGCTTCCTATCTAGCCCCAGTATCTAGAGCAACCTTCGTGCTTTGTTCCCTCTTCTTGTCTATAAGGGAATATACGACAGAAGTCAGCCTCACAAGTTACACGCAAAATTGAAGTCGAAAAATCTCATCTGAAGAAAAGTGCAAATATGACATACCCAAAGGAGGGTGAGCTGATTGGACTTGATTTTCATCCAAATCTTTCATCATAGCTCCTATCTCAGACATATCCTCCAAAGAGATGTCATAGGAGGGACTGGCTTTCTGATCGCCATCATGGTCTGGCCCTTCGCCCTGATCATCCCTTAGCTCAAACCTTACAACTGAAGAAGACCCACCTTCATCCATCGGTTGAAGACGAGTAGGGGACACCATTGTTATGTCCACCTCTTCAGACGAAGAAGCACATGCCGCGACCGTGACTTCAACGACCTGTGCAAAGGACAAACCAAGGGTGAAAGAGCATTATTTGTAGATAGCACGGATACTAGTTCTACCAAAAGGCTATGAAATCTAAAAAGGGGTCTATCTCTGAGATAATAACGGCCTGTGATGCCGTTTCACTCCTCTGAATCTGGTGAAAAGATTTTTTGGGAGGAGGCGAGCCGGTGCTCACATCTGTGACCTTCTTTCTCCCTCTGGAGACAATAATCTGTTGACACAAAGTCACAGTCAACCGAATATTGATAACATTGACTAAATAATACTTGTAATAATTCAATACGACACACGACGACTACATCCAGCTCAAGTCAGATGACAGCTCAGTTTTTGCAATACAAGTCATCTTTGAGTCTGTATTTTATAAATTTATTGAGTCTAGACTGATGTAAGCTGAGTTGTGCTGAGCTCTTGAGACTTAACCTATAACCAACCTAAAATCCATAAGCTCCACACATCCAAATAAGCCCATTGGACCTTAAGACCTATTCTGTGCTCTGGAGACAGAGTTCGGGCCGTACTCTGCCTCCACACAGAGTTCGGGCCGAACTCTGTCTCCACACAGAGTTCGGGCCGAACTCTGTCCCCTAAAAATCAGCACCCTAATTTTTAGGGTTGGCTGGTTGCTAGTTGTCCAACGGCTAAATATTTGAAAATTCCTACCAGAATTCTGGCCGAATTCTGCCTACTAGTATCCTATAAATAGGCCCTGAATTCTATCATTTTCAATCATCCAATCTTCTCTTCTCTTCTCTCTAAAGCTCAATACAAGCCATACCCTTCTTCATCTACTAGCCACAAGCTCTCTAAGCCTCAAGTGCTCAGCATTTTTCAGTTAGGAGTTTGTACAAGAGTTTAAGAAGTCACTTGGAAAATTCCAAGCATTGCCACTGCGATCTTTGTAAGAAGTTGACGTGCTCTTCTGAAGAAAAGGCACGGGTTGTAACTACTATTTCACAAATAGTGGATTTAATCCTGAGCTAGAGTTCTCAGGCCTGGACTAGTCCTCCACGAGGGAAACCAGGTTAAAAATCGACTGTGTTTACGTATGCTTTCTTGCTCCTTTTTTATTTCCGCATTTACTCTGATTAGTTTTACTTGTGAAAGAGTTTAATTTTTTAATTGGCTATTATCGCTATAAACTCTATTCACCCCCCTCTAGAGTTGCCATCTGTTCTTCAATTGGTATCAGAGCTCTGTTCTCTCTACAAGGACTAACATCCTAGAGCTGATCCATGGCAACCACACAATCCTTGATTTCCAATCACGGTGAAGGGCAGTCCACTCATAGGCCTCCCCTATTTGATGGAACTAACTACACCTATTGGAAAATATGGATGAGTTTTTATCTCAAGTCGCTAGACTTCGACCAGTGGACCATCGTCACCGATGGTTATAAAAAGCCCGCCAGGATAGTTGTCAATGGTGATCTCGTTGAAAAATTATATGACAAATATTCTGACGAGGAGAAGAAACAGGCAAGTCTCGACGCGAGAGCTATTAATGCTTTGTTCCGTGCTATAGACAGAAATGAGTTCAACAGGGTATCAACATGCACCACCTCTCACGAAGTATGGAGACTTCTAGAAGTGACACATGAGGGAACCACCCAAGTCAAGGAATCAAAGATAAGTCATCTTACGCAAGAATATGAGGCTTTCAAGATGAAGCCAAACGAGACAATCACGCAAATGTTCACAAGATTCCTCGATATTATCAATCCCCTATCTTCGCTCGGCAAACAATATTCAAATCACGAGAAGATTCGCAAGCTACTTAGGGGGCTACCAAAGATTTGGAACCCTAAGGTGACAGCCATCATAGAAGGAAATGATCTCACAACTATGTCCATGGAGACTTTGATGGAAAAGCTGATGACTCATGAGCTTGACCTCAAAGACTTCAAAGAGCCTGCTCCTAAGGCTAAGGAGATCGCACTCAAAGCTCACCGACGAAGGGCTGACCCAGAAGAGACGGATGACGACAACTCAGAAGGTGATGATCAAGCTCTCCTCGTCCGCAACTTCAAGCAATTTCTTCGCTTCAACCGAAGAAAGAAGGAACCACAAGAAGACGACGAAGAAGAGCCTACCTGCTATGGTTGCAAGAAGATGGGACACGTCCGAAAAGACTGCCCATTCTTAAAGAAGAGCAACCGTTATGAGAAACCATACAAGAAGACTTCCTCAAAGAAATATGCCAACATGAGCATTTGGCATGAAAGTGAAGCTAGTGAATCCGAGGAAGAAAATGACTCTCCTCAAGACGCTGCAAACGTGTGCCTAATGGCAATGTCCGACAAGGTATCAAACAAAACTCTTGATGACTTCACTTTTGATGAACTTGGCGATGCTTTTACCGATTTACTTGATGATCGTAAAAAGGTCATTGGTAAATATAAACATGCCAAGGAAAAGATCAAAAGTCATGAAGTCGAAATTCAAAGACTTTCTTTACTGCTTGATAACATTAGAGACACTTCACCCACGGATGTCACAAATGAGGTATCTAAGCTTAAAATAAGCTTACATGATGCCGAAGCACGCATTGAACAACAAACACAAGAAATCATAGCACTCAACATGGAGCTTGCAGAAGAAAAGAGTAGACACAAGATTTCTATTACTAAGATATATGGTTTGAATGCTAAGGTTACTGAACTGCAGGCTGTCTCTAAGAAATTAGAGACTAAATTGGGAAAACAGGTTGCTCAACCTCAAACTCAATCACATGAGACACACACAAAGCATGACACTACTCATACTAGTCAACCACGTCATCCACATGCTGCTCATAATCATGCTTACATATACACACACTTTCATAATGCACACAAACCACATGCACGTAGAAATAATCATCATACTACACATAGATACAACCACCAGTATGTTACACAAAATCACCATCACTCTACACATAGACATCATCCCCATGCCATTCCATATAGACATCATCACCATGCTACTCCTTATAGACATTATCACCATACTGCTCCACATCACTCTACATATAGACATCATCACCATGCTACTCCATATAGACAATATCACCATGTCACTCCATATCACTCTACACATAGTCATCATCACCATGCTAATTCTACATATCATCATACTTCTCCTCATCACTCTACTTATAGACATCATCAGCATGCTCCTAATATAAATAGGAATGCTACATGTACTTATTGTGGTTTACATGGACACATTTCACCACAATGTAGAATTAGAAAATTAGTAGATAGAAAGATATATGCATGGTTTCCAAAAACTAACTTTTCAGGACCCTCAAGAACTTGGGTACCAAAGGTCACATCTACTCTTGATGTAGGTGGACCTTCCCTCCTCAACTAAGAGTAAGTGGATTCTCGATAGTGGATGCTCGCGACATATGACGGGAGACACAAATCTTTTCGTATCACTATCGATGAAGAGAGAAGGATATGTATCCTTCGGTAACAACCTAAAAGGTTATATTATAGGTAATGGTATTATTGGTCATCCTCCCTCACCCATAATAAAGGATGTCTGCCTAGTGACCGAGTTAAAGCATAACCTGCTCAGCATTAGTCATCTTGCTGACCATGGATATGACATTAACTTTGGACAAAACAAATAACTTATTTATGATAGGTCAACGGGAGACATTACTTTTGAAGGGGCAAGACAGGATAACATTTATATTTTTTATTTGTCTATAGATACTAACAATGCAGGTAGATGCCTATATGCTCATAAGGATGAAAGATTATTATGGCACCAGCGACTTGGTCATGCCAACATGGATACTATATCCAGGCTATCGACTAAGAAGCTAGTTAGAGGCTTGCCCGATATCACATTCAAAAAGGACACGGTATGTGCCGAATATGAATTGAATAAGGCAACTAAGTCCTTATTCCATTCTATAAACTCTGTAAGTACTTTTAGACCTTTGCAACTTCTCCATATGGATTTATTTGGCCCTAGTAGAGTAGCCAGTCTTGGTGGAAAACTCTACGCCTTTGTTATTATTGATGATTTCTCTAGATTTACTTGGGTTTTCTTTCTTACAAATAAAAGTGATGCTATTTCGGTTTTCAAGATTTTTGCAAAGAAAGTTCAAAACGAAAAAGGCTAAATGATTACTCGAATCCGAAGTGATCATGGAGGCGAATTCGAAAATTCTGATTTTGAAAAGTTTTGTTATTCTAATGGTTTTGATCATGAGTTTTTTTGTCCAAGAACTCCTCAACAAAATGGTGTTGTGGAGCGGAAGAATAGGACTCTTGGCGATATGGCTAGAGTTATGTTGAACAAATTTTCACTTTCGAAATACTTTTGGGCTGAAGCTGTCAGTACAGCATGCCACATTTTAAATAGGGTGCTTATTCGTCCTATTATGAAGAAAATACCCTATGAGCTTTGGTTTGGGAGAACCCCAAATATTTCTTATTTTAGAGTTTTTGGTTGTAGATGCTTTATCCTTAACACCAAAGACAACTTAGGAAAATTTGATGCCAAAGCTGACAATGGTATTTTTCTTGGCTATGCTGCCAAGAGCAAGGGATATAGAGTTTTTAACAAACGCTCATTAATTGTGGAAGAGTCTATAAATGTGACTTTTGATGAAGATAACAGTACAGCAGCTACTCTTGATGATGATGTTGAGCCATCAACTTCTACTCCAATGAATACCACAACCGAAACCAATTCTCTGGAGGGCTTGCCAAAGAAATTCTCTTTCAAGCCGTCACATCCAAAAAATTTGGTAATAGGTAAGATTTCATGTGGAGTAACTACTAGATCATCATTAAGAGACTCTATTGCTAGCACTGCCTTTATTTCACAAATTGAGCCGAAAAACATTTTAGAAGCTTTTAATGATGAATTTTGGATTTCTGCTATGCAAGAGGAACTCAACCAATTCGAGAGGAGACAAGTTTGGGAACTCGTTCCTAGACCGGCAAATCGCTCGATCATTGGCACTAAATGGGTTTTTAGAAACAAAGTAAATGAAGATGGTTCAGTCACACGCAACAAAGCTCGTCTAGTAGCCCAAGGATACAACCAAGAGGAAGGTATCGACTATGATGAGGCGTATGCTCCTGTTGCTAGATTGGAATCCATTCGGATGCTTTGTGCATTTGCAAATTTTCAAAATTTCAAATTATTTCAAATAGATGTTAAAAGTGCCTTCTTGAATGGATTTATTAAGGAGGAAGTTTATGTGAAACAACCTCCTGGCTTTGAAAATCACAAATTTCATGACCACGTATTCAAGCTAAAGAAAGCGATGTATGGCCTCAAATAAGCCCCTAGAGCTTGGTATGAACGGCTAAGCAATTTTTTGCTTGAGAAAGGTTTTTCAAAAGGGGAAATTGACACCACACTTTTCATAAAATCTTTTAAAGACACTATTCTTTTTGTACAAATATACGTAGATGATATTATATTTGGTTCTACTGATGAAACCCTTTGTCAAGATTTTGCCAAGTGTATGCAGACCGAACTACCTTGCAGATAAGTGCTATCAGCAAATCGCTGCACGACATTCGGTACTCCATGTCTCGCCATCCTTCAATGCCTATCCCTATGGAGCGGGACCTCGGTCGTGAGGGCTATCGTATCGATGACCCTTGGGTCATTCGCTACATGGATCCAGATGCAGCCTTCGTGGACCCTCGTCGTTCCTTTACTGATCCTTCAGACGACGCTGGGCCTTCACGAGCTCGATGATGGATATGGACTGCTATTTGCTGCTGCTAGTGAGGATCATAGATTATGGTTTATACATTTTGATTTTAGTTGCTTTTATGTACTTGGTTTGTATTAGACTTATTATGAGTTGTGACTCTTGAGACTTTGGTAGTACTATCAGTTTATCTGCCATTTCTTCTACTATGACTCTTGAAACATTTGGTCGTTATATTAGTTTATCTGCAGTTTCTTCTCTTATCTTTTGGTGTGTTTGCCAGTTATTCATTGTTTATCTTAAATTGCTAAATGCCAAAAGGGGGAGACATGTATATTCTATATTCTTTTTGTCTTGTATATGTGCTTTGGAAGAATGTTCTTATCAGGTCAACAAAGACTCAAAGCATTAATTACGGGGGAGCTATTTTTTTAAGCTCGGCACTGATTATGGGGGAGCTATGTTTTTAAATGTGTCCAGGTATGAATATTGAATATACAATTATTATTTTGTCAATTATCAATATGGAGGAGATTGTTGACACAAAGTCACAGTCAACCGAATATTAATAACATTGACTAAATAATACTTGTAATAATTCAATACGACACACGACAACTACATCCAGCTCAAGTCAGACGACAGCTCAGTTTTTGTAATACAAGTCATCTTTGAGTCTGTTTTTTATAAATTTATTGAGTCTAGACTGATGTAAGCTGAGTTGTGCTGAGCTCTTGAGACTTAACCTATAACCTACCCAAAATCCATAAGCTCCACACATCCAAACAAGCCCATTGGACCTTAAGACCTATTCTGTGCTCTGGAGACAGAGTTCGGGCCGAACTCTGCCTCCACATAGAGTTCGGGTCGAACTCTGTCCCCTAAAAATTAGCACCCTAATTTTTAGGGTTGGCTGGTTGCTAGTTGTCCAACGGCTAAATATTTAAAAATTTCTACCAGAATTCTGGCCGAATTCTGCCTACTAGTATCCTATAAATAGGCCATGAATTCTCTCATTTTCAATCATCCAATCTTCTCTTCTCTTCTCTCTAAAGCTCAATACAAGCCATACCCTTCTTCATCTACTAGCCACAAGCTCCCTAAGCCTCAAGTGCTCAGCATTTTTCAGTTAGGAGTTTGTACAAGAGTTCAAGAAGTCGCTTGGAAAATTCCAAGCATCGCGACTGCGATCTTTGTAAGAAGTTGACGTGCTCTTCTGAAGAAAAGGCACGGGGTGTAACTATTATTTCACAAATAGTGGATTTAATCCTGAGCTAGAGTTCTCAGGCCTGGACTAGTCCTCCACGAGGAAAACCAGGTTAAAAATCGGCTGCGTTTGCGTATGCTTTCTTGCTCCTTTTTTATTTCCACATTTACTCTGATTAGTTTTACTTGTGAAAGAGTTTAATTTTTTTAATTGGCTATTATCGCTATAAACTCTATTCACCCCCCTCTAGAGTTGCCATCTGTTCTTCATAATCTTCTTCCTTTTGAGCCGTTGAACCAGCTCAGTGGAAGCTTTCCTCTTGTGAGGAGCATCATGAAGAGGATCTTCAGTATCCTTTGTCTGAGGTACTGTAACAACCGGCTTATCAAGAGCGATTCTCTGCCATGGCGCTATAGCCAGCTCAGCTGAGGGTACGACACCTTCCTTTATGTGACCTCCCATTGCGCGCACTCATTCTATATCGGCAAGAGTGGGGGCAAACCTAGTCCCCGATATTAAACTCTACTCATGGCCATACCGAGGATAAAGGGTATTGACTTGAATATAGAATTTGGCAGCAGCAAAGAGCATATGGGTTTCAGGCTTATCTTCTGGCAAGGTAAATATTATCCCCGTACATCCAGTATTGTAGTAATCCCATGCATGTGCCCCGTCGATCAGGCTTCCAATCGACTGTAGATGAGGGCTGGGGTTGCCCAAAAGAAGCTGGCTATAGTCAAACTACCGTGCAAAGCAACTCGACGGATAAGGTTCCAGGAAAGTGTGGTTCCTATTCCTGAGCACCAGATGGGAAGGCCTGATGGACTGGAACCAACGGAACGCCCCAATAGGAAGGCTAGTAGCGAGTGCTCCCTCATCTACTAAAGTGTCTCCTGTACGGCCACTACCAGACGGAGGCGACACTCTGAAGAACTCATAATTCTGCAGGAAACTCAAAGCCCTCCTGCAAGCAGGCACCCCTGTGACGGTCTAGTCTATATCTTTGAATCTCCAAAGAAAGGAATCTCCTGCCAAAGAGTCTTCTATTAGCCCAATATTCTTTAATCTGGGAGAGTGCAACACTAGCCATCATATCAGGTAGTGAAAAGGAAATTCAATCCTGACAAAGTCCTTTCTACCATCAGGCGTCACCACGTTAACAACAAAGTGTTGCAAGCCTCGTTGGATGGCGCAGACCATCGCAGGAAGCAGGGCAAGCTGGTATCCAAACATCAGCTTTACAGCTGGAAATATCATACCCCGGTTTATCCTTTCAATAGACCCTGAACCACCAGGGACTCCACAATCGCGGAGCCATGTCATCCGAAAGGCGGCTAGCACAACCGTTTTTGACAACTTAAACTCAGCCTGCCTAAAGAAATGATAAACCGGGAAGTTTCTCTCAAGATTATCACTATCTTCAGTGTCAACTGCCCTGTGGTCTATCATCAGTTGCTCTATCTCAGATTTCCTCGAGGGCTGGCAAGTCGAGAAAAAGACTGGACCGCCTCCTTCTTTTCTAATGAAGATGTAGTTGGTCCAAGCTCTCGTATGGGGAAGGGACCCCTTAGTCTTACCCTTCTTTTGTGACATGGTGACAAATGAAGAGGTGACAGAGTAACTCTTTATACACCTCCATCATCTCGAAGTTCTGTCTCTCAAAATCCAAGAGCTCCTCATCACAGGGGACATATTCTTCCTATGGCTCGGTCCCCAAGGGATGTTTTGATATCGCCTGCATCTCGTGAAGAGCCAGACCCATCTTCCCACCCGGAGTGAAGAAGGTACATGTGTGATTGTTGTACAACTCCACCAACGAGATAAACATAGGCCAATTAACCTTTATGCCATATTGGGTGGCTCTAATGGCATAAAAAAGGCCTGTAGCTTTTAGGGTGGCCTCGTAAGTCGAGAGCACCCATTCAGTATGGTTGCTCCAGAACGGGAAAGAGTATCTCCAACCTTCCATCCGCAGCTTCCCTCCCGAATACGACTCCTTCTTTGACAGCATCAGGTTGGAGAGAGTCTCAGCAGCATAAGGGTGAAGATCAGTCAGAACATCGTTTATTATGGCCCCAGGATGCAGCCCCCTCGTGGACTAGGACGTGGAGCCCTTGACACACTTAAAAGTTTCCTTCTTTCGGTCACTGGAGTTAAATTGGATCCTGCCAAAAACGACTCCATACAGTTCATGGGTCAGGTCCCATTTCATTTGCCTTCGTACAGCTAGATCAGCAAACGTCGATAGAGGGTATTGGCGCTTCATCGATGGTAACCATATCCTTTGGTTATTTAACCTGACCACCAGAGGGTCTTCTAGACATATTGTCTCTTTACCCTCAAATCCCAGGCTGTTACCAAATAAGAAGTACGGTCTCTTGAAGCTCCGGCCCCTCCGAGCGTGAACTTCTCATCGTTTATCATCTGCTTCAAGAACATTTTGTCCTGTTCAAGCATCGCGATTGTTCGCACCGAAGGCTGGTCATGGCTGATCTTCACCTGGACATTTTTGACCATTGCGGTGATGAGGCTTGAATCCAGAGCATGACGGGCAAAGCCGAGAGGAATTCCACCAAGAGCCGGGACAACCATGTCATCTGCAAAGGCAAAAAAATTTAGATTTAAAATCTATAGAAAAAAGAGCTAAGTGTTGTAGAAATGCTATACGCGCAGATGTTATGCACCCAAAGAGCCTGTAGGCGCATAAGCATCTTCAAAGAACGTGTTATGTATGGGCGCATGACAAAACAAAGTGTGTGGGCGCATGCTTCTGTGGGCGCATAAGACTGCTCACAAAAGAAGTGTGTTTGCTTTGGGCGCATATCGATGGTTATGCGCCCAAGTAGAGAAAAGTCCAAGCGTCACAAATTAACACTCGAGACTTCATTTTTTGAGACATTGCCTTACCCAAGATGGAGTCTTGAACCAGATGCGACGCTGCCAAAGGAGGAGAACTAGCTGCTGTAGCCTTCTTGCCCTTCGTAGACTTCTTGGGAGTCAAAGAAGCCTTGGGAGACATGATTGCTCGAAAGAGAGTAAAAGAAAACAAACTCTTTGAAATTTTTGAAGAAAAAGAAGAGAGAATGAACTTTCTCTCTCCTCAAGGCCTATTTCTAGGCACGAACGGGGAGTTACGCGCCCACATGGCCTATACGCCCACACGATTTATGTGCCCATATGGTCTATGTGCCTACGCAGAGACTCGGTCTTTTGCAGATTATGCGCCTGTTATTTGCAGATGCAGACTACGCATAGACATCGCCCAAAGAGTGGACCTTTTCAAATTCTGTTCCAAAACGAGTCTATCGCTTTAGATTTCCAAGAAAGATCTCAACATCCACGTTTCGACAGCCTGGCAAACATCTATGCGCCCAAAGGAGTCATACCCATCATGTGCCCATGAAGCTAGTAAAGACAGTTTTTCCTATGCTTCTTTCAAAGAATTTCGACACTCGTTCGAGTCTAAAAAACTTTTAAGGGGGTCTTGTAGAAGCATGAATATACAAGACTATATACCCCACATGAAGAAGAATACTATGCACCCACATAACCAAAGGGAGGCTATGCGCCCACATGATCGAAGAGGGGCTATGCGCCCACATGATCGAAGAGGGGCTATGCATCCATTATTTTCATGCAGATCAAACATGTACCTAAGTGTGGGCACATAAACTTACTTTTATACTATGCGCCCAAGGCAATAGATCCCTACGACTCAGTCAACATCCACGATCAGTCGTGCACCGAAGCATATGTCCACTTCAGTCTCCACGAGCAATCGTGCACCGAAGCATGCGGCCACCTCAACCCTACGATCTATCCACGATCATCCAGTATCCATGCTCCTACACCCTATGCGCCTAAAAGGGTGTTATGCGCCCATAGTAAAATTAGTGTATTTTCCACCTATGGGCGCATAATAGTCGTTTCAGTACAAAACGACTATATATAGAGGACGTACCCCTCGACAAAACACACAGAACGAAGAGCATTTCAAGAGCCAAATTGCTGCCCTTCTTGCCAGTGAGCCGAGAGTTAACAATTTTCTTAGGTTTTCTCCCACTTTTGTAAATCGAAGTGTCAATGGAGTAAAGGAGCAACTGCCGCTCGATCTCCATCGTCCCATTCCCCAGAATTCTCTTTGTACTCGAGGATCCTCATTGCAGGATCTCTCAGGCATACACGATTTGTGGTGCCTTGCGCCAAGAAAAGACAGCATTTCTTCTTCTTTTTTGTGTGTGTCCACACTCACTTTGTATTGCAATCACTCTTTGACACTCATCTGCAGCCTAAAACCCTTTAACTTTATATATAAACCATTTACCTATACTTCAAATCTTGTACAGCAGACCTAATATCCCCTTTACTGCTTCACCTTGACTGTACAAACCTGGACACAACAGACCCCAAACTGGTTCACTACATATCTAATGTTATAGCATTTACCTGAGACATCTTGCCACTGCCCATGTTTGGTTTGTCCTGTCCAGTCTCTGGACAGAGTGTGTGTGGGTTGTTAGAGTTCCCATATAGATATATATATGTATATGATATATATGTAAGGGTATATATATGCGATATATATAAGTTAGCTTGAGTTTCTATATGATGTTATGCATATATGTGTGTATGTATTGTGGTATGTGATACCTTAGTAATTGGGTTGATATGTTAGATTATATATATGATAAGGATGAGTGATATATATGTATATATATATATATATATATATATATATATATATATATATAATTTGAGAATGTTCCGCTCTGGTTCCCCCATCCCGATCAGCTCCGTCGTCCTGCTCGGGGAGGCCTCCCTTCGCCCGGTCTAGGCCGGTGGGCTTGGCCGGCCTCCCCCCTCTCCCCCTTCTTCTCCCCCTTTCCGTTCCTCCGTGCATGGAGGCCCCCATCGCCGACCTCATCGCTGTTCTCGGCCCGTCCCATTCCCTCGCCGCCCGCCACCTGATCCCCTCTCCCGCCGCCGCCCTTCCGACCTTCCCCTTAAGCCACCGACTCTCCGCCACCCTCCCCCCTCCTCCCCTCCCCTTCCACCCCAGGGTCCCTTCCCCGCCCCCTTCCTCCTTTCCGCGGCTGAGAGTCCGACGGCCCTCCCTCCGAGCCTCCTGGCTACCCCCGCGCCCAGCTTCGGCCTTCCTCCTCTCCCTCCTCGGCTGGGTAGTCAGCCCTCGGCAGCAGTTCCAGCCATCCTCCCATCCTTGGTCTCAGTCGAAGCGGGAAATTTTCAAAATCCGAATTCAAAATTTGAAATTTCCGCTCCTCCTCCTTGTGGTGCTATATTGCTGCAAGGAGGTGCCACTACATGCACCCGCGCCCGCGTGGGCGCATACTCCTCCGTGGGAGTTCATGGCAGCTCCGTCATGGGCGCATGCGTCCTGCCCGCTGTCAGCTTCCTTGGTATTCAGGATGCGGGCGCATACTCCCCCTTCCATCCCTGGCGCATGCGGCTGGTGCAGCCCTTCGGGCGCATGTGGTGCTTCCTTTCAAGGCTCCTTGTTAGCTCTTGGTCCCCTCGGCGGTGGCGCATGCCCCCCCAGCGGGTGCATGTGGTATTCCTGCGGGCGCATGGGGTCTCCCCCCCTCACCGCCTCGGGCTCTGTTGATGGTTCTGTAGCGGGCGCATATGCTCTCCATTACTCTCTCCTCTCGGGCGCATGTGGCTGTCACCCCTTTCTCCAGCAGGCGCATATGTTGCTTCCCCTCCCCTTTTCGGTCCTCCGGGCGCTTGCTGGCCTGAGAGCGTCGATGCTCTTGGCCCCGTCTACGAGATCTCCAGCTGTACTCTCTCATCTCGGGCAGAGTCAGGTGTCCCCGCCGCCGTCGTCCCATCTGACTCTGGCTACCCTCCCTCTCTCGGCCTTGAGCTCCAGGGTAATGCTGTGGATCTCATCGTCCCGCCGTCGATGCTGAACCCCCCTAGTTCTTCTTCCTCCCCATCAGGCACCAATATACCCACTGACCTCCTTGCCCTCCTTCCTGGTTGGGAGAGGATCCTCCGGCAGGTCTTCCACCAACCCTCTCCACCCTCCCCGACGCAGGCCCCCCTGTGCGGCTCCCAGGGGATACCTTTTTCGTCGACCCCCTAGATTCACCCCCCTCCTACGCCAACAAGCTCAGGCAAGACCGGGCATTCAAACAGTCCCTCCTATTCCCCTACGTCCACCTTCCCGATATCGAGTTCCCTCCATCCCCAACGGCCTCAGTGCCTTTCTCTGAACGAGAACTCCAATCCCTATCCACTTTATTCCCCACTCTTTTGTCCTCAAATTTTCTTCGGGATGCCCCAAACTCTCCAGAGTCCACGAGGTTATTCCCAGTTGGCAGTTATCCGCTGAATATAGGGTAGCACCACTGGATCCGAAGTATTTACTGCTCCACCTATCCTCCGATTCTAACCACAGGACGGTATGGTCCAAAGGTACCAGCAGGGTGGACTCCTACCTTATGAAGATTATCAAATGGCCTTCGAGCTTCAACACCAAGGAAGCCTCAGCGACAGTTGCCGCATGGGTGACCCTCTCCAACCTCCACCTTATATGCTTCGTCCCAGTCGCCTTCAGGCGTATAGCTAATTCTTTTGGGACTTATGTGGCCACAGTCGCAGAAACAAGTAACTTAACTAAAGCTCACTATGCTAAGATCTGCGTTGAACTCGATCTCACGACTGAGCCCTCCAACCACATCATCATAGAACTGGGCAATCAGACCCACACCCAGCAAATCATATATGACAATCACACCTTATTCTGCCCCCACTGCAATCTTAGGGGGCATCTCCCAAAGCATTGCTACCGCCTCCACCCCGAACTTAAGAGAAAACCGGCTAGACCGACAGCCCTAACCTCAGAGAGTAAGTTCCACTCGCCCAAACGATTCCCCCTGCTCCAACTACCGAATTCCCATACTAGATTCCAATCCAGCAACAGCAAATCTGATCCAGACACCTCAGCGGCTGGTCGGGACCCCTAAACCTCAGCGAGAGCGGTTACTCTCTTCCACTCCCCATATCTGAATCTCTCCAGTCAATTCAATGTCCTCGACGTGAAAGCGAAAGATTCCTCCCAGGAGATCACTTCTATAGATGACTTCATGGCAGCTCCCCTGGCGGATCCCATGATCGTCAGAAACCTCCAACCGGTAGCTACAGAGGAGGACATCCTTGACTCCTCGGACGACCTCCTAACGGCTCACCCACCCCATGCTGTAGACGGCTCACCCACCCCATGCTGTAGACATCATAGAAGCCCTCGCTATCTTAGGGCCGAAACAAACTAAGAGAGGCCATCAAGCCCTAGCAGCGGGATTGGACCCCCAATCGGTGGAAGACCAGTACGGAGATCTGGATGACTCCATTCTCATTCCCCCTGAGGAACCAGTTTCGGACTCAACGGGAGAGCTTATCACAACGTCTGAACATAGTCCCATCAAACCCCCAGTCGGAGGTCCCTCTTGCTCATCCACCCTGAAAACGGGTGCGACAACCACCAAAATTAGGAAATCAGATCAGAAAAGGGACGGAGAATCCCCAGCCAATAGAACCAGGGCCGTCGCTAAGCGGGCTAACCTCCCCCCTCACCTCCACTAATGTTGAACATCCTCTCCTAGAATGTTCGTGGTCTGGCTAACAAACCTACCATGAGGTGGATCACCAGCCTCATCAAAACTCATAAGATTGACGTCATGATCATTCTCGAACCCAAAATTCCCCATAAGAGACTCAAATCCATTCAGCTCCAACTTGGCTTCCCCACGGCCATCACCGACAGACACAACATTTGGATCCTCTGCTCGAAGGACGTTCGTATCGAAGTTATCAACGACTCCTATCAAGCCCTATCTTGCTTGATGGAACACCTGTTACTCCCCAATCGCGTTCTTTTCTCCGCGGTTCATGGTAGCTGCGATATCGCGGAGCACAAACATTTATGGAACAATCCCTAGAACATCCACCACCGTCACATCAACATCCTTTGGCTTTGCATTGTGGACTTCAACGCTATTACATGCCCGGATGAGAAGATCGGCGGTCGCCCTCCCCCTCTTTCAGCCATGTACGACTTCAACAATTTCATCTTCATCTCCCACCTATCTCCTCTTCCTTTCACCGGCAACGCATTTACCTGGTGCAACATGCAGGAGGGAGATCATCGCCAGTACTCCTGCCTGGACAGGGCCCTTACGAATGCCCATTGGCATGACATGGGGTTGACCTCTAAGATATCCCATCTCAACGCCACCGAGTCCGACCACGCTCCCCTGCTCTTAGACATTTCCAACAACGCCGACAATAACAAGAAGAGCTTCTGCTTTCTGGACCTCTGGATCAACTACTCCCAATTTTTAGGTATTATCATTGAAGCTTGGGCCAGCTCTGGAGACCCCGAACCGCTCACTCGGGTAGCTAACAAGTTGAAAGCCACGAGGAAAGCCCTCGCGGCCTGGAGCAAGCAGGCTTATGGCGATATTTTCCAAGCCATTCGAGAAGCCGAGGACGACGTTAATCGTGCTGAAATTAGATTTTTGAACGACCGATCCCCGGAAGCTAGAACCGCTCTGAACCTCACTAAAGCCATCCTCAAATTCTGCTTGAAACTGGAGACAGACTTTTGGAAGAAGAAAGCTAGACTCAAATGGGATAGAGAAGGCGACAATAACTCGAGCTACTTATACGCCTGTGTCAACGGTCGCGGGCAGAAGCTCACTTTGCACCAAATTGTAGACAATAATAGGAACACCATTAAAGAGCAAAAAAGTATTCAAATGGCGGTGGCCGAGTACTACACCAGTCTGTTCACCAAGGAAACTATGACTTGCGATCGGTCATTCCTTAAGAAAATTCCTCAGCTTATTACCGATGAGGACAACGTACAGCTCGAGCTTCCTCCGTCTGAACTGGAGGTACGAGACGCCGTCTGGGCTCTCGACCAGCATAGTACCCCCGGGCCGGATGGGTTCTCCGGGGGATTCTTTCGTTCTTGTTGGGACATCATTAAGATTGACATCCACGCTGCGGCCACAGCCTTCTTCCAAGGAGCTAGGTACCCTCGGGAAATCTCGAGCACCAACCTCATCCTCATTCCGAAGAAAGATAGTCTGGAGACTTTTCGTGACTTTTGCCCCATCAGTCTTTGTACCTTCACTAACAAGATAATATCCAAGATCGTCGCCTCTCGCTTGTCTGGTCTTCTTCCTAAGATCATCTCTGAGGAGTAGAGCGGGTTCGTTCGTGGTAGGAACATCCAGGATAACATCATGTTAGCTCAAGAATTAATCACTTGTATGAAGTTTCCGGTGAGAGGGAGCAACATTGCAATCAAATTAGATATGGAGAAAGCTTACGACAGATTGGATTGCAATTCATGATCTGGGCCTTCAGAGCCTTCGAATTTTCCGAAACCTGGCCAACATAGTCTGGAGATCGATCAGCAACTCCTGGTTCTCCACTGTAATCAACGGCCAGACCGATGGGTTCTTCAAATCGAGCTGTGGGGTTAGGCAAGGAGACCCTCTGTCATCCACTATCTTTATCATCACTGCGGATGCCCTGAGAAGGAACCTTAACAATATGGCTCATACTAGCAACTTCCACCACTATTATACAACCAGTGGTTGCCCTATCATCACCCACCTCGCATTTGCTGACGACATCCTCATTTTCTCGTCCGAGGACATCGGGTCTGTTAAGGCGGAGCACAACACTCTCCAGAAGAATGCCAGATGCTCCGGCCAAAAGGTCAACCCGGATAAAAGCGTCATCTGCGCCTACCACAAGATCAAGAAAGAGCAAGCGGACATCCTTGCTAACGTTATCCCATTCTCCATCAAACACCCGCCATTTAACTATCTCGGATGCCCCCTCTTGTACGGGAGATCTAATGCTGGTATCTTCGAGGACCTGATCACTCGTGCCAGGAAAAAACTCGCAGGCTGGCATAATGCGACCCTATCCCCTGGCGGTAAGATGATCCTGATCAAACACGTCCTCTCCTCCATTCCCATCTACACCCTAACCGCATGCTCCCCCCAAAGAAAGTTATTAATACGATCGAGAGCATCTTTAGCAACTTCTTTTGGAGGCACAGCGAAGGCGAGAACAAACATCACTAGGCGAGCTGGGCCACCATGGTGCGTCCGACAGAAGAGGGCGGTCTGGGATTCACCAAACTCAACCACATCGTTAAAGTTTTTTCTATGAAACTGTGGTAGAATATTCGTACTGCTCAGAACTTATGGACCAGATTCATAAAGGCCAGGTATTTCAAACATATCCACCCATTGACGGCCTCTTCCAACAGAAGATCCTCTACCGCATGGCACCGCATCCCGAGCGGGAGGTCTCTCGCTGACCCAGCTATTCGGGTCCAGGTAGGCGATGGTGGATCGTCAGCATTCCTCGATAGATGGGCCGAAGATACCTTACTTCCAAATCAATCAGAAGCTCACAGGACCTGCAAGATCAAGGACATGTGGAACACCATTGATAATGTCTGGGACTGGAACAAGGTTCGGGACTGGGATGGGCCCGAGGCGATTGACATTATACGTCGCAGCGGTCAGACTATTAGAACCCACGATGACAAGTTCCGGTGGCAGGAAGACTCCTCCGGTATTTTCTCAGTCAGTTCGGCCAGGAGAATGGTCCGCGGCCCACCGACCCCCTCCCCAAGCATCGCTCCGTTCTGGCAGACATGCATCCCCAAGAAGTGGTCATTTATCATATGGAAAGCCCTCCGTAAGATTCTCCCCACCGACGATACCCTAACCACCATCGGGTTCAGCCTCGCAACCGCTTGTACATTCTGCAAAGACAGGCAGTCAGAGACGATGGACCACATCTTCTGCTGGAAAGACCTTGCGGCCGAGGTCTAAAGCCTTCTCGCCATTCGCTACAAGTTGACGATTGGGAATGGTAGCTACGATGACCGTATTGGGCTCTGGGGTACGGAGTCCTACGGCCACCAGATTGTTGCAGCGGCCGCAACGTGGGTGATTTGGAAGAATCACAACAAGACGAGGTACGAAGGACACCAGTACAACGCCAAACAGCTTCTCAAGGAGATCATCAGGCAGTGTAGCAAGAGGAGCTCCCTCTGCAAGCACGGCCAGTCGGCCAATATGGGGGTTTATAATATATATATATATGTATATATATATATATATATATATATATATTTTTATATAAATATATATATATATATGTGTGTGTGTGTGTATATATATATATATACGCTTGTCCAGGGGCCACGTATATCGGGTTACACCCACACACCCCTCCTGCTCCGCTATTCATCGCCAACCAATTCGACGCCCTCGCCCAGGTCGCCACAGATGATCTAGCGGAGCTCTCCATCACTGACTGCTCAGCTTACCTCCCCAACCAAGGCCAGAAACTCGCAGCTATCGATACCGCTAATCAGTCTGCTAGCCTCGCTCAGGACACCACCGTAGATTTCTCCGAGCACAACATCATGTCCGCATTCCAGCCAACAATCTCTCAGGTCCATCAGCAGGAGACCTCTGGATTCTCTGAGGCCATAGAACCACAACATTTCACAGAAATCTCGATCACATCCCCTCTGCACCGGGTGTAACGCTCCAGTCCCAAAATACATAGGACTAGGAACGTAGACATGCCAGCTGTATTTATACGAAGTACTTAGGCTTCGCATAGATACATAAGCTGTAAAATACAGTAAACCACAACTAAATAATCTCATCTACAAAATGTAAGAATAAAAGATATCATATAATGATGATGAATTATCTTGATACAATATGTTGGGCGGAGACAAATCCACTACCAACAAGTAAAGGAAAAATACATGAGAAAAGAAATAATTTTGGCGAGCGAAACGAAGACGATCCTAGAGCAATCATCCTCGAAGAAATAGCGATGATCACGGCTAAAGCTAGAACACCTGCGAAAGACAAGAGCACAAACCTGAAGAGATAACAAGGTCCTCATAGGGACGTAACAAGACACATAATATTATGCCATATAAACTGAATAATTATTGCTCAAATAAATAACTCAATTGAATTATAACATGGTCCAATACACACCTATTGAACAAGCTTACCATCCCCCCAACCAAACAAGGATAGGAGATGGCAAACTAATTCACGATGACGTATCTTCCCATGCTATGAATCCAATATGGTATCCGGACCCCAACAAGGTTCAATACCTTCTCATCGAAGTAGTAAGTCACATCTACAACCAAATAAGGATAAGATGTGACGAACTAATCCGCGACAAGTTATTGTTCCAAGCCACGGTCAGATACAAGTACCCAAGCCAAAGGTACTCGTACTTAACGGATAAAGGAGCCTAACCATTCTAAGTGAAATGTAGTTAAGAACAATCCTTCCTACGCATGGGCCCTGGCTAAATAGGATCGGCATAGTCCTCCCTTGGGACACTAGAGGCCCAATCAATAAGAGCATAACGTTCCGCAGAACGTCAGTGGCCGTCAGTAATCATGGGTCATCAATCCCGTATCTCTAGCGGAGCTTTCGGGTCACAAAGAAAAGTGCATCGAAGCCCATACGCTAAGGAATTGTCCTCCCCACCCAATGCCTACTATGTTGTATCCACAACAGTAACCTCTATAACCGCGAAGTCAAACTAGCATGAAATTCTATTAGCGGTTAATCCTATCGCAAGGCTTATACGCACTGGTGGCCAGCCAGTCATGCATGTCCGTATTCTATATGCGACACACAACTTCGTGTTACAATGTGTCAAGGCCAATGATTGCAACACACAAGGTGGTCCCTTAAATCTAGGTTTAATGTGTAAAAAAAATAATACATAGCAGGAAATATAAATGAACAGTAAGTTCTAACAGGTTATGCCATGTATCACAGTTTATTTTGCATAAAGAAAATAATAAATAATGCATGAATATGAGCTAAACTAAATAAACAGCAAATGACAAGGTGTCTTGTCTGGTAGAACGCCTGGTGTGCTGCAATGATCAATGTGGCAGGAACTGCGACTTCGGGTAGTAACTACACAAGGTGACCTCTGATGGTGGCACAGAAGGTTCCATTGGGTCCGGAATGGTCAAATTGACTATGAACGATATAAGGAAGTTCGATATTTACAAGAAGATATGAGTACGACTAGCCAGGTACAAGATTCAATAATGAAAGAAATTGAGTATAAATAAATATTTATAATAATTCTAAAATATATATATATGAAAAACTTTACTTAGTCAAAATATTTAATAACTACATTTATAAATTACTTTATTATAAAGAAACTATATTTGAAATTTAGTTATAATTAAAAACTAGATTTTAGTTTTATCCAAAATAGTATAAATAAAATCTTGGAAAACAAGTTAGGCAAAAATAATAATTTATATCACATATAAGTTTTAAACTTCTAAGGCCATAACTGATACAAAATAATATAACACTATTTTAGGACTTATAACCCAATTAAGGAAAATAAGGTAGGAGTAGCCTAATAAAATATTTTGTGACCAAATTAATTTAGAAATATTACTATATATTTATTTAACAAAACATAATAATAATAATAATAACAATAATAATAATAATAATATTATTATTAATAGAGATTAAAAGAAGAAGAAAACCAAAAATAAACAAAACTAAACAAAACACATACAAAAAAAAATCAAAAAAACAAAAATAAAACTAAAAAGCTGCTGGCTCTTTAGAAAAGGTTAAGAGAGAGAGAGAGGATGATGGGAGAACGAGAGGGCCAGATTAGAAGAGCGGAGGAGAAGGGTTCCTCCGGGAACACTGGCGGAAGAGCGGAGCGACCGGAGGAAGCTGGTGAGAGAGGGAGTGAGAAGGAGGAAGGGACGGCGGAGAGAGCAGCGGGCGCGCGGGAAGATCCGGTGGTAGATCTAGCCGAAGAAGGCGGAGAGAGGGGGAGCACCGCGGGGAGGCGCCATGGCTTCTCGGTGCGGAGGGAGGCCGGCGCTGCCGGGCTCCGGCGGAGAACGGCGACTGCACGGATCGGCGAGGAGGTTCAGATCTGGAGTCATGTGCAGAGCTGCAGCTGGTGCGGCCTGCTGCCTTGGCGTCGGCACAGGAGAATGGTCTGGCCATAGGGGTGTGTCACGACCCGCACCCTGTGTAGGGGCACGAGAAGTGGGTACGTCCAGCCTACGCCGAAGTGTCGGCGGTAGAACGCTGTCCTAGGTTACTATCTAATCAACAACTCATGCAATTATATAATGTACTTGTCAAATCTTAACTCCGAACGGAGGACAAGTATAGATATAATGAAATCTCAATCACAGTCTAAGCATGATAAGATAACACAGAAGTTTATAACTAAAGACTAAACAACAACATTTATAAACTACTAAATAATAATATCTCAAACAACTCAAATACAATCTCGCATCTCAGTTATGACAATTCAAGTTCTAAAACATAAAACTAAACCAAGTCTACTAGCTAGTCTCCCGATCACTCCTGAGTGTCCGGGCCAAAGGTAACTAAGCCATCTCCTGCTCCAAGGTAAGTAGGGCAAATGTCCTCAGGGCAAGCATCTGTAATATTTTCAACAGGTCCAGTCAGGACAGGAACGAGTACAACTCATCAAGAAATCCCAAGTAAATGACAGAGAACTATAAAGCAGTTATAGACAGTTGTATTGATGAATATGGCTGTTTATATTCAGGTGATGGTAAGAAAGACAGATAAAGTGTAAGGAAAGAAAATAACTAAACAAGAGAAGAATCATAGCAATGAAGACTGTAAAATAAGATCTAACTGAACTAGAGTAACATAATGAGTTCAGATGGTACAGTATAAGTCGAGTGTAATCCTAATGTGAGTCTAATATAAGATGAGTCGAATGTGATTCTAATCATTGTTCTAATAAGGTGAATCGAATAAGGTGATACGAATAAGGTGATACGAATAGTGATTCACAATATTCTAACAACGATTCGAATAAATTCTCCAAGTGTGTTTTAAAATACTTAGTTAGACATGTAAACGGCTAAGGGTAAATCCGACACATCACACACCTGGCCGGGTGTGGAATGGCTATCGTTCGAATATTATTCACAGGGGGTAGTTCGAATAGTGGGAATATTCACATGTCTAATCAAGTATTACCCGCCCATCTAATACAAATGAATCCATAATCCATCACATAAGACGAATACAAGTCCAACCAGTAAATGAAGATACGAATAGGTGATTCGAATAGTGATTCGTATGGTGATTCGAATAATAGAGGCAAAACGAGTAAGTATATATGTCGTATACATGGATTCAGTAATAACGATACGTGTTTGAAACAGAGAATCACATACAACTAACTAGAACTGAAGTACAGTAATTGACAAGTAAGTGAGAGAACTATCAGAGAATGTACTCGCCTACTACTCTGAAAAGAGTAGTATAATATCAGATGTCTGCACCAGAGTCACAATGTCTTAAACAGAGAAATATAGATTATAATATGTTTAAGATAAGGAAAAATGAAGTCTACGATGCAATCTATATGAATTCCATGTCAAACTAGGTCAAAGTCAACTCTAAGTCAAACCTGGTCAACTGTCTAGGTCAAACTAGGTTAATTGGTCACATTTAGACTCAATGTTGACTTTGGTTAACTCTAATCAACTAAGTCACTTAGGCCTATAGAGTCAACTAGGTCAATCTATAGGCTATCTACTAATTTAGACTAGGATACCAATCTATCACAAGATACTAAAATAGACTATCTATCAAATATCAATATCTAAGTCATATGTATATATTAGTAATATGCCTTCTAGGCTAATTCTAGGTCAAGCTTGTCACATCCAAAAATCTATTCAACATTAACTAGTATCTCCATGTGCTTAGCCTATAATGTATATAGGCTCAGGCATATCGATTCCATTACTCTACTCCTATGTACCCTTCACATATATACTCATAAAGGGACCTGATACCCCATGTTTCCATATGCCAAGACAAGCACATAGGAAATCTCATAGCTAGTATCCTACTTCCTATTCATGTATTAAATGACAATACCCTATCTTTGTCTATTATCTACCTTTATAGGCCCCTCTTGACTCTTTACAATCATAGGTAATCTCACTAACCTATTCTATAACCTTTCCTATCTAATATTGCTCACACTCTCATACCCTTATACACTAACCCTCTATCCTACACTACCAACTCCATATCCTGCTACTACTAGCTACTGTCAATGCAGGCAATGCCATACACCACAGCTCACTACCTACACCACAGCTCACTGCACTCTATTACAGCTGCTGCAATTGCAAGCCAAGCCTAACACAAGCTCCCTGCCTACTACTCCTTCTACTGTTAGCTACTGCAATGCAACCTCACACTCAGGCCTTCCCAAGCCCTGCACTCATCACCTTGTTCCTCATACACTCTCCTATGCCATTCTTACATGGGAACACTCACTAAGGTACTAGGATACTAACACTGGTACATACTTCCCTGTTTACTGTTACTGTTACTGTGGTCTCCTTGTCATACTGCTGTTGCTGTCCTATCCTACTGCACTCAGTCAAATACTGAACAGAAATAAATACTAAACTAATCAAGCAAATGGTTAAGGAGGGACATGATAGGTGTCATCACATGACTGATACTCAACATGTATCAGAACATGTAAGCAGGGTACATATAGGACTAATATGCATATACATATAACACTTTAACTCTCACACATTGGCACCACATTCCCCCATCTAACTGATAGTTCTCAGTGTGTGTGTGTGTATATAGTAATATTTGATTTCCATGAAAACATGTGACAGTGTAGCAATTACTAGGTTTTCAGTTTAAACCTACAATGCCAAAATCGAAGCCCATCATCTATACCACCATGAATCCAAAGCAACTAACTCAGATAATATAGGAATCAACATGAAATCTGGCAAAACCAATTCAGGAAAATACAAAAAAAATAGTAAACTGAAACCTAATAACTTAACATGTAATCTGGAAACCAACTTGGAAAGTAATTGGAAATCAAAACCAACCAAATGACTCTAAGGACAAACAGGACCCAACCTGGGAATTGAAAGGTAATACAAGAATCTTGATTTCTAATCACAAAACCAAATGAAATACGGGCTGATACCTGAAGTATCAGACTGGAAATGACACATACTAATCAGAAATCGAAAGTTGTAGTTCGAAACAAGGAGAATACCATGTAACCCAATCATGTCATCACAACCTGATACCCGAGATAATCCATATGAACTAACTGAGATTTACATCTCAATTTCGAACCATGGTATCTCATTGACGATATTAGTGAGATAACAGATTCAACAACCCAAATAAAACTCGGAATAAATCCAAAATAAACTCGAATCAAATCGAAGCAAGGCTCAAATAAATTCATCATAAAACCAATTCAAATACTTGAACAACTGAAACCCATTTGTATCAATTTTGAATCCTCAAAACCCACTATCGAGTATTAGGACCCAATTCGCACTCACTGTGCACAGTTCGAGCAACCCGTGCAGCTCGAACCCTGAGTCTGATATGACACGGGGTGGCACGCCACTTGGGGGCTGGCATGTCAGACACGTCCCCAAGCCTCTCTCCAAGTTTTGTGTCCCATAGTGTCACAGACTGTGCACACTGTCCCTCGAGTAGCAGGGCAGCGCACGAGCACTGCACGATCCCTCGTGTTGTGAGTCTCGCTGCTCGCGGACAAGTCACAGATACTGATGCACTCTCAGTCCTTCATGACCTCACTGAGCACATTCAAGGCTACAAAACTGTACAAACACTTTTTGAAAATAATAGTTTAAAACCCATTCAAGTATTTCATCAAACACCTAGGATACACTACGACACGTGTCCGATACGGGCACCAAATGGACACAAAATCCTTCCAAATTTTGGGGACACTTAGGGGACTCCTAGATCTAGCCCTAAATGCAAAAAAAATCGGAATTTAAATCAATTTAAAGGGTTTTACCTATATGTGCAAAAAGCTTGGAAAAGCTTCAAATGGGGGATTCCTCCTCTTGATGGCAAAAGCTCCAAATTGACCCAAAGCTGGGATTAAACCCCAAAATCAAAAATAGGAGAGTATTAGGTTCTAATGCAAGAAACTAGGATTAAAAAGGAATTAAAATGAATTTATGGGGATTTTTGGAAGAGGGAAATACCTTTCTTTTCCAATGTTGAAAGAATAAAGAAAGAGGCAAGCCCTAGAGAATAATTGTTATATAGGGTGGAGATCCCTATGGCTGGTCATAAAGGGAGGAATTAGGGTTAGGGCTTCTAGTTATGGGCCATGGGCCAAGTCATAAGTCATTAAGTCATGAAATCATAAGTATTTCATTAAACCATAAATCATGAAATGATTTCACTCAAACTAAACCTCCTATTCCAAAATTAGTTTCTAATGACTAAAAGTAGGTTAACCTAAGTTAGAGTAGGGTCACCATGGCTAGGGTTAGCTTCTAGGCTAGTCCACTAGGTCTCAACAAGTCAAGGTCAAACTAGAATTCACAAATTTACTAAATCATCAAATAATTTAAATAAGTCAAAATGACCAAAATACCCCTAGGCTAAAAATGATAATTAAATCATCCTAATGACATGGATAGGGTCTAGGTCATGCAGTCTCTAGGGTTTCACTAGCAGCACGTCAAAATCACAAGTAATGACTTAGACAGTTTTTAAATAGTTTTAAAAAAATTATTAAAAATCACTAAAAATTATAATATGAATAAAATATCAATAATTAATAATTATAAAAACAAAATTTCAAAATTATCCTCATCTGAAAACTGGGTGTTACAATCCTACCCACCTTAGAAAAATTTTGTCCTCAAAATTAAGATGATCGTACCCTTCCTAGGTCAAACCCCCAATCAATCAAAGTCGAAGCAACACAATCCTACTGGTCGTGATTTCACAGTCTCGATCAGGGTAGCTACACTATCTAGCAAATCACAAACGATATCCTCGCAGGTACTAATAGAATCACACAGGAAAGTAGGGAAGAAGAATAAGAAGGTCAAACCTGCTAATCCATCACCTGCAACGTCAGCCTCCTCGGCTGCCATCGTAAAAGCTCCACCCCTCTGGTGCTGAGCTACAGGTGGCCTAGCTCCCTCAAAAGGAGGTGCAAAGGGACAGTCTACCATCCTATATGAAACTGGTAAAGACAACTAGGAATTAATTATGAAGGATTACCATTCCAAAGATGATCAAATTGAAAGTTTAAGGCACGAGTGTCAATTGTATTGAAATTTAATAACACAATATATAAGAAGATTTAGTCCCGGCACGATCTAAGTTGATCAATTTTAGGATATACTGAAGTTTGGGCAAGATGGAGAACGAGGCCATTGAAGTCCGAGACGAGTATCCAGGATTTGATATCCATATCACAATTGAATTAATTCAATTGAATAAGACTCCAAACACTGGATGATAAGGAGGATGACCCGGTCAACTGGTCACGATCAAAGAATTAGAATTTAAAGGATGGTACAAGGATATAGAAATAAGGCAATTTCTTCCTTTGGATAGGGAAACTAAATATGATACCTTAGGTTGATCTATCAAGTACAGTGCATTTTCTATCTAAATATATGAAAGACAAAAATAAAGAGCTCAAAGGCGATGTTATTAAGTACAATACGTGGTTCATAGGCGATGGAAATAATTCAAAAGAGAATTGCCAAAGCTGTTGTGGATGAGACTCTAAGGCAAATTTAACTATGTCTCCCTCCACATAGAATAACATATAAAAAGCGAACCAAAGTGCAATAGGTTGATCAGACCATCATACACCGGTTCTGATTAGACAATATGTTAGTGGGTGCCGGCCCCCAATAAAATATGTCATGATCAAGCTCGAAAAGATCAGCTTGCAAAACTGGTGCTAAATTAGCAACATAAGATAGACAAAATATAAGTAAGGATACGATGAAGGAAGTTAATAGTCTAAGATTCTTTAAACCTCAAGGAGTGAGGGTGAATCAAAATAAGAGGAAAAGGATTTTCAATTTGAAGTTCATAATAAGAATCTCAAGGGTCGTCCAAGAGTCTCTCAAGTAGTCCTAACTGTGATTGAGTAACCTCTCCGTTAAAGCCTATCTCTCAATCCTATCGCAGGCTCGCAGCAGTACAACTAAGTCGCCGTACTACCACGATATCGCACTAATACGACTCTCGACCTGCATGGGCCACCACTAAAAATGAGTCACGACCCGCACCCTGTGTAGGGGCATAAGAAGTGGGTACGTCCAGCCTACGCCGCAGTGTCGGCGGTAGAACGCTGTCCTAGGTTACTATCTAATGAACAACTCACGCAATTATATAATGTACTTGTCAAATCTCAACTCCGAACGGAGGACAAGTATAGATATAATGAAATCTCAATCACAGTCTAAGCACGATAAGATAACACAGAAGTTTATAACTAAAGACTAAACAATAACATTTATAAACTACTAAATAATAATATCTCAAACAACTCAAATACAAACTCGCATCTCAGTTATTATAATTCAAGTTCTAAAACATGAAAACTAAACCAAGTCTACTAGCTAGTCTCCCGATCACTCCTGAGTGTTGGGGCCAAAGGTAACTAAGCCATCTCCTGCTCCAAGGCAAGTAGGGCAAATGTCCTCAGGGCAAGCATCTGTAATATTTTTAACAGGTCCAGTCAGGACAGGAACGAGTACAACTCATCAAGAAATCCCAAGTAAATGACAGAGAACTATAAAGCAGTTATAGACAGTTGTATTGATAAATATGGCAGTTTATATTCAGGTGATGGTAAGAAAGACAGATAAAGTACAAGGAAAAAAATAACTAAACAAGAGAAGAATCATAGCAATGAAGACTGTAAAATAAGATCTAGCTGAACTAGAGTAACATAATGAGTTCAGATGGTACAGTATAAGTCGAGTGTAATCCCAATGTGAGTCTAATATAAGATGAGTCGAATGTGATTCTAATCATTGTTCTAATAAGGTGAATCGAATAAGGTGATACGAATAAGGTGATACAAATAGTGATTCACAATGTTCTAACAACGATTCGAATAAATTCTCCAAGTGTGTTTTAAAATACTTAGTTAGACATGTAAACGGCTAAGGGTAAATCCGACACATCATACACCTGGCCGGGTGTGGAATGACTATCGTTCGAATATTTACAGGGGGTGGTTCGAATAGTGGGAATGTTCATATGTCTAATCAAGTATTTCCCCGCCCATCTAATACAAATGAATCCATAATCCAACACATAAGACGAATACAAGTCCAACCAGCAAATGAAGATACGAATAGGTGTTCGAATAGTGATTCGTATGGTGATTCGAATAATAGAGGCAAAACGAGTAAGTATGTGTGTCGTATACATGGATTCTGTAATAACAATACGTATTTGAAACAGAGAATCACATACAACTAACTAGAACTGAAGTACAGTAATTAACAAGTAAATGAGAGAACTATCAGAGAATGTACTCGCCTGCTACTCTGAAAGAGTAGTATAATATCAGTTGTCTGCACCAGAGTCACAATATCCTAAACAGAGAAATATAGGTTATAATATGTTTAAGATAAGGAAAAATAAAGTCTACAATGCAATCTATATGAATTCTATGTCAAACTAGGTCAAAGTCAACTCTAAGTCAAACCTGGTCAACTGTCTAGGTCAAACTAGGTTAATTGGTCACATTTAGACTCAATGTTGACTTTTGGTCAACTCTAATCAACTAAGTCACTTAGGCCTATAGAGTCAATATCTAGGTCAATCTATAGGCTATCTACTAATTTAGACTAGGATACCAATCTATCACAAGATACTAAAATAGACTATCTATCAAATATCAATATCTAAGTCATATGTATATATTAATATGCCTTCTAGGCTAATTCTAGGTCAAGCTTGTCACATCCAAAAATCTATTCAACATTAACTAGTATCTCCATGTGCTTAGCCTATAATGTATATAGGCTCAGGCATATCGATTCCATTACTCTACTCCTATGTACCCTTCACATATATACTCATAAAGGGACTTGATACCCCATGTTTCCATATGCCAAGACAAGCACATAGGAAATCTCATAGCTAGTATCCTACTTCCTATTCATGTATTAAATGACAATACCCTATCCTTGTCTATTATCTACCTTTATAGGCCCCTCTTGACTCTTTACAATCATATGTAATCTTACTAACCTATTCTATAACCTTTCCTATCTAATATTGCTCACACTCTCATACCCATATACACTAACCCTCTATCCTACACTACCAACTCCATATCCTGCTGCTACTAGCTACTGTCATTGCAGGCAATGCCATACACCACAGCTCACTGCCTACACCACAGCTCACTGCCTACACCACAGCTCACTGCACTCTATTGCAGCTGCTGCAATTGCAAGCCAAGCCTAACACAAGCTCCCTGCCTACTGCTCCTTCCACTGTTAGCTACTGCAATGCAACCTCACACTCAGGCCTTCCCAAGCCCTACACTCATCACCTTGTTCCTCACACACTCTCCTATGCCATTCTTACTTGGGAACACTCACTAAGGCACTAGGACACTAACACTGGTATACTCCCCTGTTTTCTGTTACTGCTACTGTGGTCTCCTTGTCATGTTGCTGTTGCTGTCCTATCCTACTGCACTAAGTCAAATACTGAACAGAAATAAATACTAAACTAATCAAGCAAATGGTTAAGGAGGGATAGGATAGGTGTCATCACATGACTGATACTCAACATGTATCAGAACATGCAAGCAGGGCACATATAGGACTAATATGCATATACATATAACACTTTAACTCTCACACATTGGCACCACATTCCCCCATCTAACTGACAGTTCTCAGTGTGTGTGTGTGTATATAGTAATATTTGATTCCCAGGAAAACATGTGACAGTGTAGCAATTACTAGGTTTTCAGTTTAAACCTACAATGCCAAAATCGAAGCCCATCATCTACACCACCATGAATCCAAAGCAACTAACTCAGATAATATAGGAATCAACATGAAATCTGGCAAAACAAATTCAGAAAAACACAAAAAAATAGTAACTGAAACCTAATAACTTAACATGTAATATGGATACCAACTTGGGAAGTAATTGGAAATCAAAACCAACCAAATGACTCTAAGGACAACCAGGACCCAACCTGGGAATTGAAAGGTAATACAAGAATCTTGATTTCTAATCACAAAACCAAATGAAATACGGGCTGATACCTGAAGTATCAGACTGGAAATGACACAATACTAAATCAGAAATCGAAAGTTGTAGTTCGAAACAAGGAGAATACCATGTAACCCAATCATGTCATCACAACCTGATACCCGAGATAATCCACATAAACTAACTGAGATTTATATCTCAATTTTGAACCATGGTATCTTATTGACAATATCAGTGAGATAACAGATTCAACAACCCAAATGAAACTCGGAACAAATCTAAAATAAACTCGAATCAAATCGAAGCAAGGCTCAAATAAATTCATCATAAAACCAATTCAAATACTTGAACAACTGAAACCCATTTGTATCAATTTTGAATCCTCAAAACCCACTATCGATTATCAGGACCCAATTTGCACTCACTGTGCACAGTTCGAGCAACCCGTGCAGCTCGAACCCTGAGTCCGACACGACACGGGGTGGTACGCCACATGGGGGCTGGCATGTCAGACACGTCCCCAAGCCTCTCTCCAAGTGTCGTGTCCCCTAGTGTCATAGACTGTGTACATTGTCCCTCGAGTAGCAGGGCAGCGCACGAGCACTGCACGAGCCCTCGTGCTGTGAGTCTCGCTGCTCGTGGACAAGACACAGACACTGATGCACTCTCAGTCCTTTATGACCTCACTGAGCACATTCAAGGCTACAAAACTGTATAAACACTTTTTGAAAATAATAGTTTAAAACCCATTCAAGCATTTCATCAAACACCTAGGATACACTACGACACGTGTCCGATACGGTCACCAAACGGACACAAAATCCTCCCAAAATTTGGGGACACTTAGGGGACTCCTAGATCTAGCCCTAAATGCAAAAAAAACTAGAATTTAAATCAATTTAAAGAGTTTTACCTATATGTGCAAAAAGCTTGGAAAAGCTTCAAATAGGGGATTCCTCCTCTTGATGGCAAAAGCTCCAAATTGACCCAAAGCTGGGATTAAACCCCAAAATCAGAAAATAGGAGAGTATTAGGTTCTAATGCAAGAAACTAGGATTAAAAAGGATTTAAAATGGATTTATGGGGATTTTTGGAAGAGGGACAAAAACCTTTCTTTTTCAATGTTGAAATAAATAAAGAAAGAGGCAAGCCCTAGAGAATAAGTGTTTATATAGTGTGGGGATCCCTATGGCTGGTCATAAAGGGAGGAATTAGGGTTAGGGCTTCTAGTTATGGGCCATGGGCCAAGTCATAAGTCATTAAGTCATGAAATCATAAGTCATTTAATTAAACCATAAATCAGGAAATGATTTCACTCAAACTAATCCTCCTATTCCAAAATTAGTTTCTAATGACTAAAAGTAGGTTAACCTAAGTTAGAGTAGGGTCACCATGGCTAGGGTTAGCTTCTAGGCTAGTCCACTAGGTCTCAACAAGTCAAGGTCAAACTAGAATTCACCAATTTACTAAATCATCAAATAATTTAAATAAGTCAAAATGACCAAAACACTCCTAGGCTAAAAATGATAATTAAATCATCCTAATGACATGGATAGGCTCTAGGTCATGCAGTCTCTAGGGTTTCACTAGCAGCACGTCAAAATCATAAGTCATGACTTAGGCAGTTTTTAAATAGTTTAAAAAAATTTATTAAAAATCACTAAAAATCATAATATGAATCAAATATCAATAATTATAATTTAAATACAAAATTTCAAAATTACTCTCATCTGGAAAATTGGGTGTTACAGGGTGACCCAGCGAGATGGCCGCCCAGAGACACGGGACTGGGCTGCGGCCGCTCGCTTGACTCTGGTCGTCGGATCAAGGCAACGCTCAAGGATCGGGTCGATGGTTGGTGGAAGCTGACATTGATCGGCTGCGGGGTTCGGCTCCGGCGTTCGTCGGCACGGCGGAGGTCAAGACACGGAGGAGGTCAGTAGGGATTCTACCTTTACTTTTCCTATTTCTGGTCTGGTGGTAACGATGTGGTGATGATGGGGATGGTGCCACGAGGTTGGCCAGGATGGTGGCAGTGGGCACTGGCGATGATGGGGGTCGACTTATCCGAGCGGTGGTGGAAGTGGCGGTGTCATAGTGGTGGTCAGGCCAAGGAGGTGGTGGTGGTTTCGAAGTGGTCTGGGATATTGCGAACAGGAGGTTCGGTAGGAGAGGGTGGTCGGGGTGACGGGGGTGATCGGCCACTGGCCGGGCACTGTGGTCGTGGTGGTGACGGGAAACGGTGAGAATTGGCACGACGGCAATGGGTGTGGTGATGATCTGTGGCTGGATTGGGTAACGACTGTATTGGGGTTCGTGGATAGATGGCGGGGCGCTCACCGGGATCGAGGTTGTGGGTTCTCTAGAGTTAGGTTTTAGGGTTAGCACTTGGTGTCGGAGAAGGAGGATGACGTGTCCGTGTGTGGACACGAAGATGGTGACAATGTATATAAAAAGGTAGATTGAAATAAGATTGGAATGACAACCGGGGTCGGACCCGAGGCCGTTACGGCTGACACGGAAGAGATGCACACCGATACGAGGCACGTACACTTTGTGGAAATTTTGTGGAGGAATTTGTGGAAAAAATAGTAATGTGGAGACTCCTATATATAGGGTTGGAGAGAATCCTAATTGGATAAGGATTTGGACCCAATTTAATTATTTAAATCAAATTGAAACTAACTCAATAAAATATAAATCTAATTCAAATCTAGGTAAATCCCAATCCAAATTAAATATAGATAAGTCACATTTTAAAATTAAACTATTTAAATCAAATTAATAAAATCAAACCAAGGTTTAAATTACCATAATAAATTCAAACATATTTTCCAAAAATACTATAATAAAATTTCAAATGAATAAATTTTTTTAAATATCTTTTTGAATAATAAAATATTAATATTAATAATTTGAAAATCACATTTTTAGTTAAAAATAGACTAATAAAATATTTGTGAAATATATGTATGCACTAAGAATATTATTTATTATTAATAACTTGTTATAAACATGCTAAATAAAATAAATGAAATAATAACTTGGAACTTTGGTACGATAGCTAAAATAACTATATATATTATTTTAAAACTATCAAAATAGAAAAAATGTTTTTTTCTAAAAATATGTACGCTCGCACATAATCGCTCTCGTCGAGCAATTTCGAAAAGCGAATTTCTGCGCGCAACGTACAATACAAAAAATAATTATTACCAAATTTATTTAAAAAAAATAGTAGAAAAGTTAGGGGTTTTACATCCTATCCAACTTAAAAGAATTTCGTCCTCGAAATTAAGAATTTGTAGGGGGTGAGAAGACACAAGGGGTATCGATGGGGAACAATCAATAACAAAATCATGCCGTAAGAAATCGCGATCTAGATCATAGAAAAAAAATACGGTATGGTCATAATCGATAGGAAGGCTAGAGGAAGTTCTAGTATAATGTCTTCGTCCTTCCAAAATAAGTGAGGGCGAAAGCAATAAGGAGTTCAAAAGGCGATATTATCGAGTATGAATACGTGGTTCAAGGACGACCGAAAAATTTCAAAAGGAGTTGCCAAGGCAGTCACGGATGGGACTCTAAAGGACAAGTTTAGCTATGTCCCCATCCACGTAGAACGATAGATATAAGTGAACCAAAGTGCACTCGGTTGATCAGACCATTATGCACCGGTTCTGATTAGACAATATGTTAGTGGGAGCTCTTCCAATAACATATGTCATGAACAAGCTCGATAAATCAATGAACTTGTAAATCTAGATTATAGTGGCAATATATATCAAGAGGGTGAAATTATAGGCACGAGAGTTTAAAATTGAGAGGGAGTATAGTCGAACTTCTAAAGGATCTAAGTCATGTCCTGTAATGGTCCTTATACAGTCGTCCTATAGTCTTCTTGTCCAAGTCCTTGGTTGGCTAGACGGGTTAGGGTCCTCTAGATTCTAGAATCTAAGTAAACTTACTAATATAGGTCACTAGGTCAAAGGGGTTGCTAGGTCATAAGGCATTCTATCCAACTTAAAGAATTAAACTAATGGTGTTTTGGGACAAAAGAGTCACGTCTACCTAGTAGGGATCACTTGTCTAAGCACGAAGGGAAGATAAGAATTATGGTAGAAGGAATCAAGCAAGATGCAATCGATGAGTCGAACGGTAGTTCGAATATGGAATCGAGGAAAGAGGTCAAGTTGGTGGATGAGATCCTAGACTTCTAATCCTATTCGCAGGCTTGCTTGGTACGGTAAAGTAACCAAACAATTTATCTTGACCTGCATGAGCCACCACAAAACATGTAACGCTCCAGTCCCAAAATACGTAGGACTAGAACGTAGACATGCCAGCTGTATTTATACGAAGTACATAGGCTTCGTATAGATACATAAGCTGTAAAATACAGTAAACCACAACTAACTAATCTCATTCACAAAATGTAAGAATAAAAGATATCATATAATGATGATGAATTATCTTGATACAATATGTTG
>JANAVB010000811.1:0-68001 GCA_029216955.1 Iris pallida
TGAGCCACACTTAAACTCCTATTCCTTATCATTTTTTTTCGTTCTAAACTTGACTGATGCTGCTAAGTTAGCCTAGTTTTGCAAGCTATCTCTTTAATCAAGCTTGATCATGACGATATTTTATTGGGTGCACCCACTAATATTGTCTAATCAGGACCGGTGCATGATGGTCTGATCAACCTCGTATACTTTGGTTCGCTTTCGTATTTTTTCTGCGTGGATAATATCATAAATGAAACTTGTCCCTAAACCGTCTCATCCATGACTGCCTTGGAAATTCTTATGGTTGGACCTGAGTTACGGGCGCAGTACCCGTACCTGTTTGTCTTTTCTAACCTTACTTTAATTTCGAGGACGAAATTTTCTAAGGAGGGAAGATTGTGAAACCCATATCCTCGTAACTAATTATTAAATAGTGATTTAGTATTACTATTAGTATTTCCAAAAATTAGTATTATTATTAAATATTGTTGAGTGCAAATGATTTTGAAATTTATTAACATGGATCTTTGGATTCAGACCCAGACCCGAGTCCGAACCCAGACCCAGGCCTGAGCCCAAACCCAATCCTTTTTCCTATTTCCAAATCTGATTTTTACTTGGCTTAATTTTTAGTAATATAATAAATAAATAAAAAATTATTAAATTAGTTTCAGCTGGTCCCGTAGGACCAGCTCCCCCCAAACTTAGTTCCCTCTTCCCACGTTCTTTTCTCCCTCATCCCCTCTCTTCCACACGCATGACCCCCACCTCCCTATTTTTCCCCAGACCCATTCCTCCCCTTACTCCTTAATACTTCTCACCACCATTCCTTCCCTCATCCTTCACGAAGAAAGAATCTCTCTATAACTCTCTCTTTCACTCCTCTCAACTATTTCTCACCAACTCTCTGGAGCAGCACTCCCAAACCCCTTCCCCAACTTCTTTCTCCACCAACCCTCGCCCAACGGACCCGAACCCCTCGGCGACGACCGCCCCGTCGCCGCCCTCGTCGGCTGTGCTCCGACCAACCCCGTCGACGCGTCTCCCCCCGCGCCCTCCGGCGCACGCGGCCGCCAGCGTCCCCTCGCGCTCCCCGCCGCCCAACGCTCCCCCGGCCAGCGTCGGCCGACCCCCCCGAGCGTATCCCCCCCCGCGCGGCCTCCCTCCGGCCAGCTCGCGGCCCAGCGCCGCCCGTGGCCACCCACTCCAGCGTGCCCACCGTGCGACAGCACCCCGCCGAGCCCGTCGGCTCCCTCCGACGCCGACTCTGGCGAACCCTTCGAGCTCCGTTGGCCGATCTCTTTGGCCAGCGCCCGTTCTTCCCCGTGCGCCCCTGGTCAGTACTCTGTTCTTGGGCTAGCACGCTGCCATGCCCTAGTTCTGAGATTTTACAGCGTTGCGTCATCGACGTTGGGTCCAGCACTATTTTGGGAGTTCGTCGCTGATTTTGGATTATTCTATTCTTCTATTTTTGCATCTGAGAGCTCTAGCCGAGCAACCCGAGGTATAACCCCTGTCCCGCTATTTTATTATTATTTGTCGATGATGAAATGGTCCCCGGTTCCCTTTGGGAATTCGGTATTAGCGACGTCGTATTTTTTCGGGACTTTCGGAAAAGTTTCGTGAATTATTTTGGACTCCCGGAATATTTCGGGAATGGTTTTTGGTGTGTTTTAGTTTTTCGGAAATTTTCCGGGAACGTTCTGTGACTTGTGGATTTGGAATCGGACTTCCGAAATTATTTTGGGTCGTCCCGATTATTCTGTGGATTGGCTGTGGATGTTTTATATATATAAAATGTGGGTTTTTCCCTGGTTTGGGACTTGCAGGAATTATCGGCGTCATTTTCCCAGTTTTTGGGTTGACCAAAAACAGAGGAGATGCTGCCCGATTTTTCCATAAATCATGAATTAATTTAAAATAAATTTAAAATGATTTTTGGAATTTATTCGATATTTTATTTTTGGGTGACGACCGTATCGGTCAATGGACCCGGCTAAGTGCAAACGATACCGGCCCCGCCCGGACGTTGAGACAATTAGCCAAAATGAGGATCGGACCATTATCTGAGACTTATGATTTTCATTTTTTATTTTATTTCTGTTTACATTTATTTTAATATTTTCAGTTAGGACTAACGACAGTTTATTCTTATTTCAATTTATGTAATAAATTGTAATGGGCATAAGCCCAGCTGGCTGGTCTGTGACTGTAATAGCTTAGATTTCCTGCATTTTTCGGTTTTTCGAGTTTGCGTATTTAACGATTAAAATGATTAAAAAATATTTTTTGTATAAAATTAATTAATATTTTCTCACTTAAAATTTACCAGTTTATTAATAATTAAAAATCACATATTTCTCACTAAACAAGAAAATTAGTTTTATATTATATTTATAGAAAATACCAAGTTTTCCTAAACTAATCTGGTAGCGACGTTGTTTTCCCCAAATTCAAAGTTAAATAATATTTTAACTCGTATTAAATCAACGCACTTAATAAACGCGTTTTTCTGTGTTAGTTAATTAAATAACTAAAATTGGAGTAGGACGCAAATAGAGATTACAACTAGCATAGCTAAGTTGGTTAACCTGAAAGCTGAGTCTATCTCTCGAATGTAGGAATTCGAGGACAACTCTAAACTTCCCGCCTCGGAGTCGTCCATCTCCAGTTATTTTTCTGAGGCAAGTATAGTTTATGTTAGTTTACAGTTATTTATTTAATCGCTTTACTGCATGTCTAAACCACGATGCAAACACGAAACTCTCTCCGAGAGTACTGTACTGTAACTACTGTAACTATTGGGGACTGGGGGAGTAGTGTAATGAGTACGACCACATCCAAACTACTGTAACTACTGTAACCATTGGCTTACCCCTCATACACACGGGGATAAGCTGTACCCTCCTGTAACAAATCCAAGCCGGTCATATGTCATTACCTGTTCAAATTACTGTTTTATACTGTAACAAACCTGTTTTAAAACTGTTTAGAACTGCATGATTCTATTTCTTATTTAACTGTTTAAAATTAGCATGAATTGTACTTTGCTCCCTTCTGACTGGAGACCCAACATTTTAGGTATCACTGATGAGGCTTTGTTCCGCGATATTTCCCGAGGTCCCAACTAGAAGACGAGGATTTCGAGACTGAGAGCTGTGTACCTAGAGTTTTCTCTTCTTCTTGATGTATGTGAAAAATGGTTTAAGTTGTAGCTTTCACTTCATTGTAAAAGATCAATAAAGTTTTAAATTTCCGAATTTTGAGTTGTGACAAATACAGATGTTGTTGTGGTTACCTGCTAATGGAACAGCTTACTACCGCCGTCTCAACAACGGTGCAGGCTGGCATGATCCGATTCGACCCAATTATTTGGGATCGGGTCGTGACATATTTTTAGTGGTGGCCCATGCAGGTCAACAACAACTTAGAAAAACATACCTAGAAACAATTAGAACACTAGAACATTGATTTGTCACGACATAGGACCGATATATATTAAATATTTTTGTTTGATTATAGACTGGTAGGCTACCTTGCTTATGTGTGCATCCTAAACCTTCCAGAGAATGGCCACTGACAAGACCAATCCTGCTGGCGATGAGGTGTCATCTCCGTATCATACCCCATCTCCTCAACCAAGCCCAGGATCTTTTCCCTCGCGGCTGTTTGACCGTCCTCATAATGCATCCAGTGAAGTTTTCACTACACTGGCGATTCCTACCTCATCTCAAACTGAGTTGCATTTTCTTGGTAGAATATCCATTTTTGTTGCTCCACCAGTACCAGCAAGCGCCTCCCAAATGGTTGTCCCATTTCAAGAAATCCTGGAGTTCCAGAAAGCTCAAGATAAAGCCCAGCAGGAACAGATGAATATCACGAGAGAAGACATGAAGAACGTCAATAATGTAGCCTTAGTTATCTCCAACCAAGTTGGAGCAGAACCTTGTCCTAGGAAGGATACCCCTGAATCTAGAAGATATTTGGGTCCCATCAAGTACTCTACTTTCCGGCAGCCTTGTCGTAAGAAGCTATGAGCTTGTAACTACTGCAAGAGACCTGGTCATCAGGCCGTTAGTTGCCGCAAGAGATTGGAACAATATTTGGCATGTGGATCTGCTGAACATCGGGTAAAGGACTGCCCCTTATCTTTCCATCAAACCAGAGCTCATATCCCAGCAACACCTGTTAGGCCACAACCTAGGGACTCTCTTCCTATCCAGCAGACCTTGCCTCCTACAATAAGGCATGATGCAGACTCGAGGTTCATAGAGGATGGAGCAGTTGGAGACTGCTCATGCAAGAGCCAGAACCATGAAGAATAGTACCTAGGACTGCTGATTAGCATTTTCTATTTTTATAAGAAGTTGTAACAGGATGTCCTTAGATCAATCATGAGAGTTTTCGCTGTAATTCTCCACATGAATAAAAACTCTTAGTTACACCTTTATGGCATATGTTTTTTCCTGATAGTCTTCCTGGATTATCCCAGATCTAGACATAGGATTCACCACCGACCTAGTCCCTGGCTCTTTCCCTAATTCTAAGGAGGTTACAGAGTCAACCCGAAGGTGGCCAAGAAGATGAAGGACCAGATCAATGAAGGCTCTAGGATTTATCCATGATGGAACTTCATCCTAGGGAGCGTCTGTCTTGTTAGTGCACAAGAAGGACGGAACAGTACGGATGTGCATCGACTACCGGGCGCTGAACAATCAAGAACAAGTACCCTCTAACCCGGATCGATGACCTATTTGATCAATTGAGCGGAGCCAAGGTGTTTTCGAAGTTTGACTTAAGATCTGACTACCGTCAAATCAAAGTCAGGAAGGAGGACATTTCCAAGACGGCGTTCAAACACCAAGTATGGGTAGTTTTCTTTGGTCATGACGTTGGACTGACAAATGCTCCTGCTGCGTTCATGAACCTCATGAACGGAGTTTTCATGAGTATTTGAATCAGTTTATCTTCTCCATAGATAACAGTCTGATATATTCGAAGACTGAAGAAGAGCATGAAGAACATCTGAGGAAAGTTCTGGAAACTTTGAAGAAAAGAAGTTTTATGGTAAGTTATCTGAACGTGGATTTTTTTGACAAGGTGGACATTTGGCCATGTTGTCAAGAGAAGAAATTTCGATGGAAGATAGCTGCTGGATTGCGATTCTCTTCTTCTTCACGAGAGATCTGAATTCCATTACTCTCATCTTCAGCAGAGATTGCAAAGATCGTTCGTAGTTCACCATTCTTTTTTTTTTCAGTCGAACTCCGATCATCGCTCTTCTTCTTCTTCTTCTTCTTCGACAATTAGGTCAATTATGGAGAGAAGAACTTCTTCTTCTTTTCCATAAGAGTTAGCATCGTTTTGAAAGAAGAACGAAAACTCTTGAATCTTTATTAATGTCAAATTTCTTTCCTCAAAACAGAAAAAACGAAAAAAAAACGAAAAAATTAGGTTTCTGTCAACTGTTCTCCGTCGATATCACACGAAGAATAGTCATTCTCCTGCATTTTTAACAAGGAGAATGTCATTCTCCGTGTTGAATGGCATTCTCCGTGTTTCCGTGTTTCTAACACGGAGAATGCCCATTCTCATGTGTTTTAACATTTGAATGACAATTCTCCGTGTCATTTAACACGGAGAATGTCATTCTCCATGTTATTTAGCACGGAGAATGGCCATTCTCCGTGTAATTTAGAAACGGAGAATGCCATTCTCCGTACTAAATTACACGGAGAATGGTCATTCTCATACGTTTTAACACTGGGAATAACCATTCTCCGTGTAAATTAACACGGAGAATGTCATTCTCCGTTTTAATTAAGACGGAGAATGTCATGGAGAATGTCATTCTCCGCTTTATTTAACACGGAGAATGACATTCTTCGTGTTAATTTACACGGAGAATGGCATTCTCCGTATTTCTAACACGAAGAATGGCCATTCTCCTGCGTTTTAACACTGTAATGACCATTCTCCATGCTAAATTACACGGAGAATGGTCATTCTCCGTTTTATTTAAAATGAGCGTCGAAACGAGGCCCGGTTTATTCTGCGTTAAAACTTTGAAGGGCCATAACTTTTGACTGGGAGGTCGAAACGAGGTCCGGTTTGTTCCAAAATGAGCGTCTTCGAGGAGCCTGAAAGTAACCTTTTTCTGTTAAACGGCCTTCCAAAATTTTAGAATCGCAAAAAAATAATATTTGGACCTCCGTTTTAGCACTTTTGCCGTTTGTCTCGGTCTTTCCGAAATTTTCCAACGAGTTTTTGAAGATTTTTGAGGAGAAAACCTAGATTCGAAAGTGAGCAGCGTATGGAAGAAGATGAAGTATCGAAAAGTTTTTTTAAGGGTAGTTTCGTGGGTGTTTTCAATAAATTAGAAGAAATGACAAAAAGGTCATTCGGAACCCTCTTTATATATTTTTTGCTAATTCAAATGTTATTGTGCGGTGGGTTTTTCATAAAACTTTTTCGTTTTTTGGGCATTTCATAAATTTCCCCTATTTTAATTCCTCCAGCACGTTAGAAGCTGTTAAAAGCTTTCCACAAGCTACAGCTGGACTGCATCTCTCTGAGCATGCAAGTTTCCAAACAATCCAGGCCCGTTTGGTAAACCGTATTTGGAGGTGAATTTTAGGATTTTATGGATTTGGAGTTAAATCCATGGAATCCTATGTTTGGTTGAAGATGGATTTAGATATGGAAAGCATAACCAAATCCAAAATTTGGATTTAGAAGAAAGAAAGTTGGATTTTGGAGAAAAAATAGTTATTTTTTAATTATTTCGTTATTAATTAAATATTTAGTTAAAATTAATTAATAACTAATAAGTAATAAATTAATTAATATTTAATAATTTATTATGTTTTAAATATTATTTTTTACAATTATTTTTTTATAAAATATTTAATTTATAATTAATTAAAATTAGTCATTATTTTTTTCTAAAAATTAATAATTGAGTACATTATTAATTTAGTATAATCACTACAAGAAATCTGGGTTTCCGTGACAAGTAATCTGTGTCAAGTGTAAAACTTGTCACCGAAAGGGATATTTCTGTGACAAATAATTTTTGTTGTCACTCATAATTCGTTTCTGTGACAACTGTTATTGTCCGTCACACAATTAAAACATTTAGTGACCATGTTTTTATTGGTTGTCACTTAATATGGTTACTGAAATAAAATTATGATTTTAGAGACAAGTTATGTGTGATAAGGGAAATAGTTATCACTAAAATTTTTTGTTGTAGTTACAAGAAAATATTATTGTCACATAAAAGTATTAGCCACAAGATTAAAATTTTATTATTGTCACTTAAAAGTTTCTTTTAGTTACCAAATAATTGAACGTCACAAAAGTATTAGTCACAAAGAAGAAATTTATTTCTTGTAACAAAAACTTTAAATAAAATTTAAAAAGTTAAATAAAAATATATCCTAATTTTGATACTATTTTGACATTACTATTTAAATTGTAAGAAAATTTGACTATACCAAAAATTTTCACATCAAATATCACAATCCTAATTATAATCCGGCTGTATATAAAAAAATCATCAAATATTCGCAAGTCTCCAAATTGATATAATCCGGCTGTAATTTTGATACTATTTTGATACTAATTATAATCCGGCTGTAATTTTGATACTATTTTGACATTACTATTTAAAATTTTATTTTTAGGAACAGTTAGCTTATTCATTTTTAATCATATTTATCGGTCTCATGATTGATATAAAGCGTTACAAATTGGCTTAGTAGTCTGTTTTTCATACTAATCTCAATCCCCTCCCATTCATTACAAGCATTGCAAAAAGAATTCAATTCTCCCGCACTCATTTTCCATTTTCCCTCTCCTTCCCCTTTCTCTCTCTCTATGAAGCTTCCTTCAGCCTTAAAGTCTTTTTTTTTTATCAATTCCTCTCATATTCAGGTAAGCCTCTAATCTCTTTTGCTTCATCTATAATTATTCGAAATTTGAATCTAATTTTTGAATGTTTTTCGTGTGATTTTTATTTTCCAATTCCAAAAAGTGTTATTGAAGATTTTTTTTGTAAAATTTCCTCCTTTTCTTTCCAAAACCCTTTTTTTTCTCAAACAATTTTCCTACTTTTCTTTCCCAGACCCCAATTTCTTTTCCCTCAAATAATCTTCTCTACCCGACTAGTTTGTAGGCTTCCTCAACGAGGTCGCACGCCGTCGACGAGGTCACACGCAATCTCGACGAGGCCGCACGCCATCCCGAAGAGACCGCAGGAAGGTTGGCCCTCTTCCTGACCAGTTTGTTCTTTCCAAAACCCTTATTTTCTCTCAAATAAATTCCCTCTGCCCGACCAGTTTGTAGGCCATCCCAACGAGTTCATAAGCCATCTCAACGAGATCGCAGGCCATCCCGACAAGATCGCAGGCAGGTTTAGTCTCTTTCCGACCAGTTTGTTCTTTCTCTTTTCTGTTTTGGTTATGCTCTTTCTCTCCATCTCGACGAGTTTTCGGTTAGGGATTTAATTAGGTTCAGATGAATTACAAGGGAGTGAAATCGATTCCTAGTGTATTTTTGAATGTTTTTATAGGCAAATATGGCTTTAATTTTGAGTAATTCCTAGTGTATCTTGGAGCGTTTGTGATGTGTCCGATACATGTTGGACACGGACACTTCACCGATTTTCAAACTACTAATTTAGTATGTTCTAGTCAAGTGTATTTTTGTAATGTCTGTATCGTGTCAAGCACACCAAGAGATAGACACATCACCAATTTTCGGAGTGTCGGTGCTTCCTCGGCTTGGATATTGTCTTTGAAGAAGATATTCTATGATTGTCTCCGCATTCGCGTGTTCTGGGATGACGATTATACTAATAGAAGACTTGATTCTATCGAGATTGGTTCTTGAATCATTGTTAATACAAATTGTGGTTTTTGGCCAATATAGGATGTTCTACTTTTTCTTTGAGTCGAGGCATAGCAAGAAGGATCCCGTTGTGGTTTAGCTAACAGGAGGGCCTAGTTGTAGCAGCGAGCTGGCTGTTTTCTATGAGAATGGACCTTTCAATATTGCCAACAACCTCTCACTCGTGTGGAATAAATTTGGTTGGGATCATGTATTGTGAAGAATAAATATATTTTGTTTTACAGACACATAGAATCACAATTGATTAGCTTAATCTGTTGTTTCCTTTCATTTCTCAGAAGTTTTTACCAGTAGAAAGTGTGTGCTCTTGATGTAAAACGTTTATTGTTCTATTTTGTTATGGTATTAAAGAAGTTATGCTTTTAATGATTTTTTCAGGCATCAAACCTTATATATGTTGATCAGCCCACTGTAACTGATTTTAGTTATAGTTCAGATAAGTGGGGCATCCATCAAGAGAAAGGTGTGAGTGATGATCTCTACGATTTTCTTCAGGTATGGAACTCTTTCGTTATAGCATGGTCTCATCTGTCTTCTTTTAACTTATCGTCTCATACTACAAAGCAAAATATTAGAAATATGTAATATTTTAACTTATGTGTCTTCTTTTAACTTATCGTCTCATACTACAAAGCAAAATATTAGAAATATATAACAGATTTCTCGAAACTATTAATATCCGAGCTCGTCTCATCTCTTTCGTTATAGCATGGTCTCATCTGTCTTCTTTTAACTTATCGACTCATACTACAAAGCAAAATATTAGAAATATATAACAGATTTCTCGAAACTATTAATATCCGAGCTCGTCTTTTCTATTTTGACAATAATCAACTGGAAGATTGATCTTCTATCTTTCTTCTGTAATCTGCTTTCATGTACTCTCAAAACCAATTTAGGCTATGCTAAGACCTCGTTTTGTAGCATTAAAACAATGTGAATCAAAGATCGTATATATTCTTTTTGTACTACAGAGGTTATGTATTGACAGATCTTGCCACATGAATTCGTGAATTATGTTTATACATCAGTTGGAGCTGTTTCACCAACTTTCTTGCCTTGTTCAAGGCTTTGGAGAAAGATATCAGGTAGTTGTCTTTATGAATGGTATATGTAGTTCATGTATCTCTCCGCGTATGAAACACATTAAGACCTTATATATTGTGGACTTTGTTTATGTCTTACATCTGGATCAAGATAGTATCAGGTAACTACAATTCATTTGCTTTATTTGTATGTAAAATTATGGGATATCTGGTTGTGTTTGCATTTCCAAATCAATTTCTCTTACTTTTAATTGCATATCTATCTTGTAGTTTGATGGAGCACGATGTTGGTAAAATTTTGCTATGATTTAAACAATATTAGCATAATAGTATACACCTGTTATAAGTTGTTTGGATTTGAACTCACAACAGGTGTAGCTCTGCTGCGTATCTACATGAATGTTGGGCCGAGTTCTTCACATATAGAGCCATACCATATCCATCCATAGATTCAGGGTCTTGATCCTTGCATGATTGCATCCTCTATTGTCTGGGTAACCCCAATAAACTTCTTCCTATTAGCACTCTTTAACCTTGGAGGATTGTTCCAATAGGACATACTATACTTGATTGTTGCAGATGAAGCCACGAGAACAGAGCTGAAGCTGAGGCCTCAGGGATTAGGATTGTTGGTGAGAACCTGATGCATTACTGCGGACGAAGCTAATAATACTGACGTAAAATTTTGAATGCAGAGGTTTTGAACGATCAAATCTTTGCATATCCAAAGATTTTGAATGGTCAGAACTAGACGAGAAGCTAATAATACTGAGGTAAAATTTAACGCCTTTTAACATTTCCTTTTTCCTTCAGAACTTTGATATTTATAAGTCATATATTTCTATTATAAAAGCAGTACTGAATTACAAATTAACTCTATTCAGATTTACAGGTGATACATATTTATATAATTTATGGATCCTCTCCTGTGAGAATCTCCTCTCACCCTCTCGACTTCGAAAAAGATGCATCTCTCATTCAGATAGTGCCGATTGTAACAGCCAGATTGCCTTTCGATATTATTGGGAATTTTTTGAACCAGAGAGGAAAGATGGGTATTATTAAGCAACCATAGATGTTACAAGATGGGCTTACAACAAGTCTGGGTATGTCGATGCTACTAGATAGGTACATCTTCTGCACATCATTTTGCTATTTGTGTCAATTGTTCTAACCTGCTGGTGTATCAAAATGTACCTGCTGGTGTATCAAAATGTTAAGATGCTTTCAAATATAGGTATGCATAGTTTATCTGTATTGTAGTTCTAATGAAATTCACATGATCACTCAGGTACGTCATGATCAGTTTCTTGCATGGCTTCATATGTTTTTGCAACACTATATTTAATTCAATCATGAAAATAGGTGGAACTACGAATGTAAGGGCACATAATATTCTCTTGTCCATATTTTGGTTAACATTAGTCAGTAATGGGTTCCTTTTAACTTTATCCTATCAAAATTTTAGTACTATGACATCAGGAAACAGTGTGAAGTAAGTTTCTGCTATGATTTCTCAAACATGGAAAAGTTTCTTAAACAGAAGGTTGTTAGAGATTCACGTGGAGTTGGTGAGATAGAATTTGTTTCATGTTCCTGGAGCTTTCTACTACCTCTGCACTTCTTCTACCAAGAAAGAGATCTCGAATCAGAAGTAACCAAAATATAAGAAGATACGCTGTAGCTGGAGATGTTAGTGTGAGCTTCAGCAATCTGGCTAATGCATTTCTGGACAAGCATATGAACCATTGATATTATTAAAGCGTCTTATAACAAGGTTGGTAATCATGAATGCTACATAGAGCCAATTCCTTAGCTATAAAACTCGATACACATCATCATGATTTTTGTTATTCTCCTAGGTTTCTATAAATATTTTCCCTTATCTACAGAATATATTCTTGATGAAAAGTAATTATTTCCCTTTTCTCTTCTTTATTTGGAATATTTGTATAGGAAAGGGGGAAAAAAACTTGGATAATGGATATTCTGAATCATTTTCAATAGGCTTGAGGTAGAAAACAAATCTATAGGATCCCAAAGCATTTTCAAGATCCTATAAAATATAAACTAGGACCAATTCTAGTATTCCTAGTTTCAATCTAAGCTTCTGACGGCCAAACAAAAACCAAAGAGAGTGCTTTGGTTGCTGTAACATTTTGGTACACACTCACACACAGGAATAATGAAACACTTGATATTGTTTAGATACATACTAATTATATTTATCTACATCTCTGGCCGTCCAAATATCCACTAATAATAGCATAGGTTTTAATACAACATGGATATGTTTCCATGTTCGTGCAAACGAAAATGGGGTTGTGATGTGCTAGATCCGAACGCCTCTATCCTCTATTTGATGCATCCTTCCTAGATATTATTCCGACCTTGTCAGTCAGAAGGGCTACCGACTGCCAAATAACCATATAAGAAATATCTTTATTCTGTAGGGGTGTGGCTTTTTTAGGCTTCTAGATATACTATTTGGTAACTTCTCCCTGTGCCACCTCATATTTGGTCTTTTCGTGCCGGGATGCTGAAGCTTGGCTTAGCTGTATGTTGGGAATAATATAGGCAGAGGCCTGAACTATAATGTAGGCCAAGTTGCATCCGGTGACCTAAGTTTATGTACTGCACGTATTAGATATCTAGATATGTGCCTGATAGTTGGCAATGACATGTTCTACATGATAGTTTTAAAAGTACTGATAAAATCCCTACCGGATATTTATAAGCATTGTTATGGTTATCCAAGAGTTCAGTATGAGTTCGAGTTGTATGCATGTACAGATTTGAGGTTCTTAAGGCTTGTGGCTTTTGTCTGCCAACAATTATCGAGAGTTCATCTTAACTTTGATACTTTTTCTACTCATGAGGATTGGCCTCTCTTTTGCTCAAATATACTGATAAAAAATGAATAAACAAGTCATGTTTGATTCTCTTATTTAATTTGACTCTCTGGTCACAATATTGATCTTCTTCGAACCTTCCCTTTTGCATCCAATTGGTAATAGGGAAATAACTATGAAACCAATTATTCATTGAGACTTTCTAGTTTACAATGGTGGTGATTTCTGCTGCTGTTAAAGCGTTGTAGATATTTTTCCTTTCTTGAGAAGCTTGCTATTTTGCTCACCTCAATAAGCTTTCCACTGGAAACCTGGAATTTTAGAATGCCATGAGGGTAGCCCATATTGCGTTCTGCTTCACATGCAGACTTGTAGGAAGTTTGGGCATGGGCTATGCAATTTATGGCTATTGCCACTTGCCTGGTTGAGGCGAAAAGCTAGGGTTCTAAGGGGTTTGGTATGGATATGATTTACATAATCAAATAAGCTATTTGGAGTACTATGGTTTAGTCAATGGTTTCATTCCTATTTATTAGGATCACCATATTGCAATCTGGGGCATGCAACCTTATAGAAAATTTGGATCTAGGCTGTGCAACTAGGGGTTATTGCAAGTAGCCTAATTAATCCAAAAGCTATACAAGATTTGGTTTGGGCTGGTTTTGAAGAATATCTGAATAAACTAATTGGGTCAATATGGTTTAAGGTCACATCCTATTCCTACTTGCACAGTTAGGTTCAAAGTTTATATATCTGGTTCGAGTTGTCAGATGTAATTTGGGTGTGGAAACATCGATGGGGTGAATCTTCACCTTTCTTCACAATTTTCCATCAAGAACCATCTCCAACACTGTAAACCTAGCTGTTGAGCATTTATTCCTTTCCTTCTCAACACAGAATAGTTGGAAACAATAGTCGTAATTGTTGACTCCAAGACTAGTTTCTCCCAAGAGTACCCTAAATTGTTTTGAATTTTTATGAATCACTGATATCATTTTTGAGTCAAATAAGAAGAATAGGATAATAGGTGGTGTAAGAACAATTTTTTTATTCAAACACGCCTATTTCTGGCCAATACTAATTATATATTAGAAAAATAAAGTTGCTACAGGAAGCCTCTATTCCTAAAGCTCTAGTTAGTAGTTATAGTAGCTTCTACTATACCAGTCTTTCTTTCTGACTCTATTTATAGCCACAAACGACCGACTCTTGTTCCTTTGTGTTCCACCTAATAGATTCAAGTCATTTATGCAGTACTATATAGAGATCCTTACATAAGTAGATTAAGATTATAAGGCAAGCTTCTTAATTTAGGATTCAAGACTCCTATTTATCACATGATTGGTTTCTTTTCCAACATCCTCCTTTTAAACCAATTCCTCCATCGAGCAAATTATGAGCAACCTTGGGAGCTTCAAGAACGGCTTTGTGAATATTTACGCAGACATCTTGCAATAAAGTAGCTCAATCTCTGTCTTTGAGCAAATTTCGGATGAAGTGATAGCGGATGTCGATATGCTTGCATCTTCCATAAAACACTAATGTACTGCTTTGCCATTATGGTTCTTTGTCCCAGAGTGTTCCACGTCCCATGTAGCTATGACATGGACATCGAAAGGTTACAAGCTTGATGCAACCATCTTATCCACCCTAAGTTTTGAAACTGTATTTTTGTATTCGAGAATTTTGAGATACTTGTAGTTTTATACGTCGTCCTTACACCTTAAGCAGAAGATAAAATGTTGCTGGACGGATGAGGCTCAAAATGAATTACAATTATTTGATTTTCTAAACATGATTTGTAGTATCTAGATAAATGAATTAATGTCCAGAAAGGAGAAATATATAATCTCAAGGTATGTGTTTCTTCTTTTGGAGAACTACGAAGACTTGATAAGGAACAAGTAATATCCAGTCGAAAAGTCTCTTCTATTACATACTAGTGGATTCTTCTTTGTGCTAGAGAGACCAGTCTGCTAATTATTATGATCGTGAACAGCTGGTCTTCTTCACAGCAAAACTAGTTTACTGGCAGACTGGTTTGGAAGGTTAATCGGGTTTGCTTGATGGCAACATTGTAGCCTCATTTACTATTATTAACAGGGTATTGCAGGATTTTATACGAGGGTTGTACTACATTATTATAACAAAATAAAAGTATTCCTACTTTACTTTCCACTCTTCCTCCCTTCTGTAAATGAAAATCGTTAGTCCTAACATTATATTCGAGCAATCCAAGTTCTGGGAAGTTGGGTTTCATCAGGTCTTCATTTTCGTACCGTTTGAGTATTCTTCTCTCTCCTACTTTTCTTCATTGTTGATTTTTTTCGTTTGGTTTTCATCGGTTCTTCGTTTTCGTTCAGCTTGATTTTTTGGCTGTGTTTCTTATTTTTCTCTGATGCCTAATGTGTTTGTATTCTTATGTTTCTTGTTAGGATTGTGTTTACTTGGTTACCCTGTCAATTGGTGTCGTAATATTTTGTGTCCTTGTGATTTCACTATCTTCTGGGGCTCTATTCTTTATCTCAAAACTAAGTATATAAGGTATTGTTTCTTGGATTATGTTTACCATTATTGTTTTCATCCTCTCTTTTGGTTTGCATCCGTTTTCTGCCAGGATTTGCTTTTTTATTGGTTGGTGTTCCAATTACGGTGGGTTCAATTCATTGGAATTTTCTGGTAAGTGTTCGAAAACAAGATACATGATATTTCCATTTATCAAGTAAATGTATAGACACATTACTTCTAGCTTTTGAACTAAACTGCAAACATTTGTGTCATTTTCTCTATTCTCATTGCTTCTATTGTAGAAATTTTTGACAATTTTTTTCTTATACGTATATGCTTACGTAATATTCTAAACAATCTCTTTATTAATTTATACAGGTCATTAAAGATTGATCATCACCAAGACAGGAGCTGCATATGCAATTGATCATCAGTTTATATTTATAGATTACTCTAGGTTTTATGTACCAGCTACTTTGGATAATTTTTATTTTATAAGTACCAATATTACTTCTCTTCATGTTATATGTACTGAATTTTGTGGAGCAATATAATTAATTTTGAGAATTGTTATAATTACTTTTCATGTTGTTGTCGTCTATAATTACTTTAGAGTTAGTCGCCTATATAAAGGCTTTTTAGAATTTGTGAAGGTTAGTTTTGGTTTACATTGGAAAGTCGATGGGGGTGTTCTTGGAAGATGAGCACAATCATGCATACCCTCTTCTACAAGAATTGTGTGATATTACATTGTGTTCATGTGTTTTTAATGTATAATGACAATGACAAAAAAAAATACTCGTGACAATTGATTTCCATCAAACATATAAAGTGTACACTATGGTGACAATAATAAATGTGTTACTGCAAGTGTTTACTATGATGACATGTACTTGTCACTAAACATATACGTTTATTGTGACAACAATAAAAGTGTTACTAAAGTTGTTTTGTGATAGCAAATGTCGTCACGAAAATAATTTTTATTTTTGTCAAAATTATTTTTATTTATTTTTAGTTACAATAAAAAGCTATTTTGTGACAATATTGTGCGCCACTTATAATATTTTTAGTGATGAATTTTGTTGTCACGGAAAGTTTACTATCACTGACAACATATTCTTGTCACAGTAGAGAACTTTCTGTGACGACTTTTGGTCGTCACCTATACTTTTAGCTACGGAGGTATATGCTACGGAAATAAGTCGTCACTTTATTCGTCACAGAAGATGTGTTGTGACGACTTTCATAATTTCTGTGACAACTTTACATGTCACAGAAACCATGTTTTCTTGTAGTGAATTAAAAAAATAATGAAAATTAGTCATAATTTTAGTCTTAATTAATAATTTATTAATTTATTAATTATAATTATAATCTTGATTAATAATTTAATAATTTATAATTTTATTTTAATATCTTAAAATAATCTTATTTAATAATTTATACCTTTACTTATCATGATCTGATTCAGTTAGTTTAATTCTTACTGTCAGGATAAGGTCATTGAACTTTCTTGCTTTGTTTTTTGACATATTGTTAGCTGAATCAATATGTATACGCCATCAAAAGTGTTGATTCTTATCACTATCACAGGTTTTTAACCCTACATAAAGCAGCCTTTTAGGTATTCTTGTGATACCAACTTTGGAGAATTCATCAAAAAAGCTAACGGTTAGGAAGAGAGTCCAAGATTATATCAACCAACATCAAGCTTCCAATATAAGTAACGTGGGACTAAATGAACGTAACATCCACCACGTTCCGTAGTCGAGGTGCCCACGCGGACTAGCTTTGAACTAGAATTCTAGCCCCGGACAAACACTGTTATGCTGCCGTCACAACCCGCACAACACGAGCTCAACCCGATTGCAACAAGGAGATATGGTGTAGGCTCTGATACCACTTTGGTACGTACATAAGCTTTTGCTTGGAAGTTATCTTGGTGAAAATAAAATAAAATTGGTTTAATTGAGGAAACTAGGACTGTTTATACGTCGATTCATAAACCTCTCCTCCCTTGAAATGTGGAAGGCCTAGCTTCATGTGTTTTAGAATCTAGGACTGATGGGAGCCCCTGACTTGAGTTCCTCCATTAGCACCTGGATGTCCACCACCAATTCATGATTGAGCTTCAGAACTTTCACTGATATTACGAGTGGGAACTTTCACCGGCCTGGTGATCAATCTTGGTATTTAAATTGGTAAATCACTCGATCATTATGGCCATGATTTCGTTCTGCCAGCCTTTAGAGATGCTACCTCGGCTTCAAGTTGCTCCACTCTTTGGTCCATTCCTATGTTTTGATACCAATTGATGCGAGCCTTGGACTAACTTATCCTAAAAGCTAGCCATCAGGAAGAGAGCCCAAGATTATATCAATCCACATCGAGTTCCCATATAACCCATGTGGGATTGTTTAACAATCGTAACGTCTTGCTTCAAAGTGCTTCTAAAGGCTTGCATCCTTGCTCTTTTGCATACAATCATCTGAGGTTACTGATCCCTATTTCAGGACTTCATGTTTCTTGATTTTTAAGACATTATGTGTCCAGGCTTCCTAGTGGCCGAATAATTTCAGGACTCACAACACTTAACAAGACAATAGGGTCGGAGATGCTCTAAACACATTATGGATGTTTATGATATTTCGTCCTAAAATATTATTATATAGGCACCCTCAACTTTCACCGCAACTCTAGAGATTTGGTACAGTGCAGGGATTAACAATGTAATAGAGCAAGCTAGGTTCAAATCTCATATGCACTTAAAGTGAAATTGACAATAAAAAAAATGTTGTGCACAACCGGCTCTCAGCTCATAAATGAGCATGCAAGTAGCGGGGGCATATTGGAATAGTATAAATCTCTACTATTATAAAGAGGCTTCAAAACGGCTTAAGTTTGAGCCGTCTAAGTCGTGTATATCATCAACCATTTTAAAAAAAAATTATGTAAAACAATTTATTGGAAAAAATTTAAATTTGCTAAAATAGAGAATCGAACTCAAAAAAAAAAAAAAAAAAAACTCCCACCTTAACCACATGAGCTATAAAAGTTATTTGAATAAAATTGGAATAGTATAAATATATATAAACCCTCCAGAGTGATTGAGGGCTGTTATTCCAATAGCCTTTTTTGCATGAAAGTTATGAAAGATTTTGAAGTTGACAATGCTAAACATGTCAAGGTGTTTGGAATGAAAGGGTTTCAGTACATAAGCTAGGAGTTGTAGAGATGAGAATACCAAACTGAATGTGTAGAAATTTAAGAAGAAGTAGAAAAAAAATCTGATTTAAAGAAGTCTCTAAAAGATAGCGACAATAAAAGAGTAATGTAAAACCACTGGCACTCCACGCTAATGCAGCCTAGAAGAATTAGATGACGGTAAGAGACCACATACTATTTGGAGGATCAATTAACATGAAAGGACAAAAGAAACCCTCAGTAGAAATTACAATCTGAAATCATAAAAAATGCGCTGAAATATCCTAACACACACACAACATCTATGGAAGATGAACTAGGAAGATGGAACTCCATTTACAAGTTGTTGCTGCTACGTACTACATATTTGAGCCGTGTATCATACTCAGTAACAACAAATAGAGTAGGACACTACAAAATCGAAGAATTGTTGATAAAGAAAGCATGAAGGTAAATATCCAAGCAATTATCGACAAAGAAAGCACGAAGGTTAACATTCATGCTTTAGTTGTGACACACTTGCCAGTAAACTACATTTGAACTCAGTTGCCTGAGATGAACAAATGCAAAACGGACAAGAAACATTCTTGATCTATCTGTACCCAGTTAAAAGAAATTAATTGGATGATGGATGATGGTATTTGATTACTGATATGCACTTCTCACTATTACATCAGCCACAGGCATGCTAAATCTCATCCACATAAGAAGTAAATAAACTAGTCTGAATACGAAAATGTCATGTAGTCAGAATAAGTCATACAGAACCGTAATAAATGATAAGTTGGTGGAAACACATCCACTACTCAAATAGTCTTAACATAGAGTACTGAAGGGGAAAAAAAAAAAAAAAACAGAATAAATGATAAGTTGGTGGAAACACATCCACTACTCAAATAGTCTTAACATAGAGTACTGAAGGAAAAAAAAAAAAAACAGAATGAAAGTGCTGAAAGTAAGATAACTAGATCCAGACTCCAGATGAAGACTACATCCAAGGCGGTGTCGTACCCAAGATCAAATGTACTCTCCCGGGGCTATCTCCTCGTCCTGGAAGGCAGCGTCAGGTCCCAGTCCGTAAACCTGCTCCTGCTCCTGCGCTGCTAAGCCTGGTAAGAAAATCCGCACCTGCAATTTCAAATCACATGATCTCTGTTACATTTGTTTTCATGAAATTATATTAAGAAGTTTACTTGTTCCAGTAATCTGAGAGGCTTCGCGACTTAAATTGGTTTCTATGGTAGAGGTCTAACAAAGAGTACCAACTAATGATAGATTCAGAAAGCAGAATACAGTAGAAGATTGTATGAGACCATAATAGTGAAAAGCCAACCAGAGTATCCTGACAATACATCCTGACACTATGGACTCACAGTTGCGGTTGCATTGGCCACCGCCTCCCGTCCTTGGGCAGGCGATTCCGGCTTCGCACGGTGGTGGCTGATCTCAGGCGGAGGCGCATAGCCGGCAGTCGCGGTTGCATTAGCCGCGTATGCTAAAAGAACGAAGATGATCACCAAAACAGCAGACCCCGCAACAAATAAAGTGAATCTTGCTTCATCGTAATTTTGTTCTTGCGCTGCTATTTCTTCCGCTTCCGCTACTCTAATTCTTGCATCAGCTTCCTCTATTGCGGCTTCCTCCATTCTTCTCTTTGTATCCTCCTCCGTAGTTCTCTCCTACGTGAGTCTACCGGTTCGTCTCCACCGATGTTTGACCATCTCTCTCTTTTTCTTTCTTTGACGATGATGGAACCCCCACCCCCCTCTATTTATACTAGTGGAGTGGGTCTAGGCAGGGGCAGATCTACTAAGAGTCCAATCTGATAGTTTACAATATATATCTTTTGGCCAGTTAATGAACAAAGGTTAAGCTAGCTCAAGTGGTTGTGCTCCAAGTATTCAATGGAGGGGTAAAGGTTCGAGATTTGTAATTGTGAATGTGTTTAAATATTTTCTTGTTCTATAATTTTGGAAATATTGACTTTCATTTTATTTATTTATTTGCTCATTCTTTTTTTTTTTTTTTTTGCTATTGAAGTTCAGTTAATATGACAATTAAAAAAATATATATGTAGTAACACGGGTCCCTTATGAATTAGATTATGGCTCCGCCCCTGGGTCTAGGTAGGTAGTTACGTGCATTGGACAACTCTTGGTTGCTTCTGGTGGAGCCCAGGACACAACGGTGCTATTTCTGCTAATTTCTCTTGCCATCTTGTCATTAACCAACAGTCGGGTCTTCGGCCAGCTGGTCAACTTCTGTCCAATGGTCTGTCCACGATGGCCTCTGCTTCTGAGGTGGCTTTCCTAGCGCTTCCCACTTGGCATTCAGCGGATGTCACATCAACACCAACGAAGACCCATCCCTCATCAATTCTCAGTAACTCCAAATCTACACGCACCTTTAGGGCCCATTTGGTTCGCAAGATTGGACAACGTAATGTAATTGACATTACGTTGACAATCTAACTCGGATGTTTGGCTGGACACAAAGATTTAGATGTAATGTAATCACGATTACAAGTTTGATTACATTACATCAGTTTTTTCTAAACTCAATTACATCACAAAACCTATGTAATTGCAATTACATTGCAACTTAAGCAGAAGATTGATATGCTATAATTTGGTCATTTTGTTCGTTTTTGGTCATTTTTTGTCGTTTTTGTTTGTTTTGTCTTTTTTTGCCCTTTTTGTTCGTTTTTGTTTATTTTTGTTAGTTTTTTTTTGCCATTTTTGGTAATTTTTTTGTTTGTTGTCATTTTTGTCCATTTTTTGTCATTTTTGTTAGTTTTTGGCTGTTTTTGTTAGTTTTTGACCGTTTTTGTTTATTTTTTGTAACTGCCAGATTTTGAATTTAATAAAAATTGGGGATTTTACAAATTTAACATTAGCATTAAATAAATAATGGTAATTTTTATTATTATTGCATTTAAATATAGTTATAGTATTAACTATAATAATTATTATATTATTGTAATATTTTTTTGGTTTTATTTATTAGGTTATCTTATGGGTATTTATTTACTAGGTTTTCAATCCCTAAAAACCTAACTTTTTTCTTTGGGCCTTAAGGTCATTCATTTGCTTAATGGGTCAGCCCATACCCTTAGCCATTTGTTGGCATTTCTTTTTCAGCCCCATTACTTATCTATTAGCTTTCCTCCATTGCTTAGCCAATAGTTGTGGCTTGGCAATTTTGCTTGCTGGCCGGTTCAGCTATAGAAACACATTGTGTTCCTACCTATGATCCCATCCTTCTTTTCCACCTTTACTTTTCATGGGAGCCTTGGATGTGGATCCATGTAATGAATCCGTAGCTCATTTATTCAAAAAAAAAAAAAAAAATCCGTAGCTCATTGGGTATGAGCCATTGGATCTTGTGTGTTGGCTCCATCTGAGCCATTAAATCCGTGTGGAGAAACACATGAGAATGTGTTTTCTCTCCTCTCTCTCTTGTTTTAACTCTCCGCCCCCCTAAACCTAACCCTAGCCGGCTCTCTCCACCCCGAGCCCTCTGTCGACTCTGACGGATTCCCTCTACCACTCTGACAGACGGTTTGTTTTCCGTCCCTGTCTTCTTTCCGTCCTAAACCTAACCCTAGCCGGCTCTCTCCACCCCGATCCCTCTGTCGACTCTGACGGATTCCCTCCACCACTCTGACAGACGGTTTGTTTTCCGTCCCTGTCTTCTTTCCGTCCTAAACCTAACCCTCGCCGTCTCTCTGTCGACTCTGACGGATTCCCTCCACCACTCTGACAGACGGTTTGTTTTCCGTCCCCGTTTTCTCCCCGTCCTACACCTAACCCTAGCGGTCGAGACAGCTCCTTTTTCGTGGATGCAGAGGACGGCTGAGATGATGATCCGCATACACGGATCTGTGCTTTGGGCTTGCCTGTTTAACGACCCCCGACCCCAACTCTTCTTCCTCGACCACTATCCATGAGGAAACCCTAAATTTCAACCATGGGTAAATTTGGTAGCTTGTGAGGATGTCGAGACTCGTTCCCGAGTCAGTGACACTGCTCGTGTCATCTCGACACTTGCGGAGGATGGCTTCGTGGACACTGGAAAGGCAGACTCGACTCGATCCCAAGTTGAGTATTACTTGTCTAGAATTTCTGTTCCTCGGGTATTATAACTAGTCAATGATGATTCGGTTGGTCGATTCCTACCTATAAGGGAGATCGGCTTCTATGATGCTGTGTTATAACGGTATGCTTTTGTTGTGATTTCAGTTTAGTTAAATAAACGTTTGGATATGTGTTCTGTTGGTTGGTTATGATATAATGATCATATGGGATTGGATAAATATTCGGTTTTTTTCTTAAAATACTGGGGGAAATGTACGTATGTATTTTAATTATGCATCATATATTTTTGGGTTGCTGTTTTTATGTTGTGGTTGGATATAATATACATGTATGTATATAAGCTATTATTGTATTATGGTTCTACTGTGAGTGAACATCTCACGTCACAGTTGGGTTTTAGTTCATTGGATATTGTTATGCTTAGGATCGTTTCCATTCGGGTTGGGTTCCTTCTATTCTTTGTTCTACTTCTCTGTAATTGAAGTTCCTTTCTTTTCCTTGTTTCACTTGCTGGCTGTTGGTATTTTTTTTTTCCTATGGGTTAGCTTGCTGTCATTGGGAATTATGTGGCCTGTTGATTATAAACTATCAAGTTGGATATCTAGTACTGTGATTATTTTTGGCTATAATTATATCTTCAGTTTCTGTTTTGATATGCTGGGCTATGCATTTTCGAGTTGGATAATTCCTATGGTTTCCTGTGACTTTCTTTTGGTTCAAATGTGACCTAATTATCACATATTTTCGGATTTGGGATTTCCTTATAGCCGGTCAGTTGGATTTTGTCTTGGATATATTAGTTTGGGATACTGTTGATTTTTGGTTTGGAACTTTAGACCTGTGGATTACATCTTTTCTGATATGCTGTATCAGTTACTGTTGGTGCTTGGAGGCATGCCTCCAAGGGGGCTCGAACCTAAATATTGGAAAAAGTAGTCCTGCTGTAGCATTATCGCTCATGGGTGAGTAGAAGCTAACGGCAAGAACACAATCATTCTGTTCTTCATCAGGTATCTTGGAGATGCATTAGATCCATCTGTTAGAAAAATCTACTGCCTTTTCTGGCAACCAGATATGTAAACCTCACCCACGTGTAAAATCACACCTGCAATATCAAATTCACTAAAACAAGCAACAAGAGCCAAACTGTTAAGCAAATATTTTCATTTCAATATATATTCTTGAGAAAAGGAAAAATAAAAACTGTCATATGCACAATGAACTCCTTGCTAGAGGCACCTCACCCAAATTTGACAATGGAACCGCTTTGCGAGCGGTCTACAAAAATAAAATTAACGTAAGTAGATGGTTCTTCTACTAATCCTTAAGATCAATATTACACTAACTTACTCAAATTTCTAAGATGCAGAAGCCAAGGGTTCCCATACTGTTGAAGAACCTTTCGTTTGTAGGTGAAGAATAATAGACCTGTAGGTGAAGAATAATAGACCTGAAGTTCCTTGGTACGAGTCCAGAAACAGAGTATATATGTCCTTCCACCATATCAAGTTTATGTTTAACACAACAAATTATTCGAACTCGAAAATTCTTATAGAAAGCATAAACGTAGTAAGGAAAAGTAGCCAACTAATTTTGTGCAATAATGGTTTGTTTATGCAACAACAGCAATAATAATATAATTACTATAATCAAATTGTACATATTAATGTAATTTGGTGCGGTAACAGGAGCTTCCTATATCCAAAAAATAGCAACATGATTGCTAATATATTTAATGAACAAGATAATATATCCTAATAGGTCCAAAGCTTCCTAGGTCCTGGTAATCATTGGTTGCTACAACCAAGGTTTGCATAATGGCCGATGATGTTACACATCGGATTTGGTGTGTCCCGATCTGGTAATGGTTATCGCGTTCAGCTGATACCAGAAAGCATCGGTCTGAAACTTTTGGTATCAGCATGTACCGCCGATACCCACCAATACAGGCAGATACTGATATTTGGGCTTTCTTTCCCTGTTAATGCAGTAAAGAAAAGGTATAGATATTTATGTGCTCAAGTAAATGAAAAAAGAAAAGTTATCTAAATCCCAATCAAGGCTATAATAACTAAGGCTACATTATCCTAGCATCCTAACTATAGCGTCTGAGCGTTTTTGGCAACTCAACTTTCCACTGCTCGATTTTGGCATCCTAATTTCATAAATTGCACATTTAAAGCACATTTCGTCAATTTTTGGGTCCTTAATAGTTGCATTTATTGTTAGTTTTTGTAATTAAAGGAATAACAATATTGTTTTGTTCACGATGAACTATTATTTGCAACTAAATATGAATGAAATGTGTTTCAAAAGAGCAATTTACGAAGTTGGGGGTGCCAAAATTGAGTAGTAGAAAGTTAAGGTGCCAAACTATCCACTTATAGTGATTTGCAACCCATCTAAGAAAAACGTGAATTTTAAAATCCAAATAAGCATAAAATTTAGTGATCAAGTGATGTGAATCAGTTCCAGAAATGTTTGAAATCTTCTCAACATAAATAAATTAAAATAGACGTTCTTCCAGTTATATGGAAGACATAAAAGATTAGTGTAGTAACATAATTTTGTTAAAGTCCAGATTCAACAAAAGCTGATGAAAACAGAGAAGATTTGCTCGACAACTAGGTGAGTGGTATCTCCAAAGGGAACAAAATGTGTTAAGCAGTAATCGACAATAGATACCCAAGAGAATCAGAATCAGAACCAAATTATTCGGCCACTAGGAAGCCTGGACACATAATGTCTTAAAAATCAAGAAACATGAAGTCCTGAAATAGGGATCAGTAACCTCAGATGATTGTATGCAAAAGAGCAAGGATGCAAGCCTTTAGAAGCACTTTGAAGCAAGATTTTACGATTGTTAAACAATCCCACATGGGTTATATGGGAACTCGATGTGGATTGATATAATCTTGGACTCTCTTCCTGATGGCTAGCTTTTAGGATAAGTTAGTCCAAGGCTCGCATCAATTGGTATCAAAACATAGGAATGGACCAAAGAGTGGAGCAACTTGAAGCCGAGGTAGCATCTCTAAAGGCTGGCAGAACGAAATCATGGCCATAATGATCGAGTGATTTACCAATTTAAATACCAAGATTGATCACCTATCCGCACAGCCCACTCGTGAGGCCGGTGAAAGTTCCCACTCGTAATATCAGTGAAAGTTCTGAAGCTCAATCATGAATTGGTGGTGGACATCCAGGTGCTAATGGAGGAACTCAAGTCAGGGGCTCCCCTCAGTCCTAGATTCTAAAACACATGAAGCTAGGCCTTCCACATTTCAAGGGAGGAGAGGTTTATGAATCGACGTATAAACAGTCCTAGTTTCCTCAATTAAACCAATTTTATTTTATTTTCACCAAGATAACTTCCAAGCAAAAGCTTATGTACGTACCAAAGTGGTATCAGAGCCTACACCATATCTCCTTGTTGCAATCGGGTTGAGCTCGTGTTGTGCGGGTTGTGACGGCAGCGTAACAGTGTTCGTCCGGGGCTAGAATTCTAGTTCAAAGCTAGTCCGCGTGGGCACCTCGACTACGGAACGTGGTGGATGTTACGTTCATTTAGTCCCACGCTACTTATATTGGAAGCTTGATGTTGGTTGATATAATCTTGGACTCTCTTCCTAACCGTTAGCTTTTTTGATGAATTCTCCAAAGTTGGTATCACAAGAATACCTAAAAGGCTGCTTTATGTAGGGTTAAAAACCTGTGATAGTGATAAGAATCAACACTTTTGATGGCGTATACATATTGATTCAGCTAACAATATGTCAAAAAACAAAGCAAGAAAGTTCAATGACCTTATCCTGACAGTAAGAATTAAACTAACTGAAGCAGATCATGATAAGTATCTAAGTTTCATAACCAACGTAGAATTAAAATGGTGAATATAGCAAAATAAAAATTAAGGAACAAGCAAGATAATGTTAAAAAAAAGAGAGGATACTTTGGAAAAACGTGGAGTAACATCAACATAAATACTAGTCTTACAAAACAATGTATAAAGGTGAAACAGAACTGGCCGTCTGACCGAGGGGCAGCGGAAAGAAAGAGTTGAGAAGAACACGATAAGAAGAGATGCTAAGTTAGAATATGCAGAGGTTTTAATTTTTAAAGCAGCATTTAGCGACTTGCCAGTGAATATCATCTAACCTATTTCTTATTTGGTACATCAATTTCTAACTTTTTCATACTTTATAGTTGTTGCATTACTAAGGACCCACTACAGGATGGCCAGCCTAGAAAGAAGAGCATGAAAGAGAGGATGAAGATGGCTAGGACTTTCCAATTTAGTTTTTAGAACAGAAGATGAGGAAGCATGTGCTCTTGGTAGGAACATCTAGTTCACAACTTAGGCAAGGAAAAAAAAAAATAAGGATTCATTTTCCTTCCATATGGAAAGGAAAGATCATTTTCTTCCTTTGTGTTTGGTAGCAAGGATGGAAAACATAAGAGATGTATTTTCCTTCGTTTGATATGAAAAAAAAAGTTGAAGGAAAGAAAGTAAAAAATATAGGATTTACCAATTCTACCCTCAACTAAGGGTGTGTTTGATTGCAAGGTGAAAAATATGTGGAAAAGAAATTAATTCCATGAAATTATTTTTCCAGGAAAAAAATTTCATAGAATTTTAAAAGTTTTCTATGTAAAACTTAATTTGGATGTTTGATTGTCATTATTTTCCACGGACTAGTTATTTTCCATAGAAAATGATATTTTCCTATGGGTTGGACAAGTTTGATTTTCCACCATTTTAGAAGAAAATATGAAAAACGATAGTTTTTGGAAAATAATTCCATGGAAAATATAAGCTATCAAACACTACCATTGGTGGAAAATTTGTGATGGAAATATTTTCCATGGAAAAAAAAGTCCAATCAAACACATTGCCATTTGACTTCATAAATAATTTTTAAATAATACATTCATATGGGAGTATAATTGTTAATTAATACAAGCCTTCATTTTTTCTTCCACTTTTGGGGAAAGAAAAGTACCTTCATATTTTTCTTCCATACCAAACAAGAGAAAATTAAACTTTTCCTTCACTTTTACTTCCTCTATTTTCAATCCTCCCACTTTTTCCTCCTACCAAACACACTCTTAGTTCTATAAGATTATGCAAATAACGACACATAGTTTATTATCAGTTACTTATATGGCTCTTTTTAATTTCCAACTGATTAGTCATGATAAATTAGCATATTTTCATCTTTCTCATGAAAATAAAAGAAAATATCGAATCCAAAGATTAAGATCATACTCTTTAGTTGCACTTGGGGGCTGTTTGGTTGCACGTATTTGTGCGGGGAGTGAGGGTTTTTGAGGGAAGTCGGTCGATTTCTTCCGCACACTTGCTGAGTTCCTCCGTTTGGATGCTGGAAGGAAGGAGCGGGAAGTGGGGAAACTCTGCCACCACACAGTGACTTGTCCCCTCCGATCTTTACTCTCCCACCTACGCTCGAAAATGGGGGAAAGTGTGCGGGAAGTGTACTTTTTCCTCACTTTTGCTCAACCGAGAAGAGTTCTTCCCCTTCCCTGGCTCCGGTCACCATCCTCCCGCGCTGCGCCGGTATTTTTGTTGAGGTGAAACCCTATTTTCCATAAAATCAATTTTTTTTGGTGATGAAATCAAATTATTTTTGGTTCTATGAACCAGATCCGAAATTTTCTTTAGGATTTCATCTTCGATCTAACATTTTCGTGATGAAATCGAAATTTTTTGGGTTCTATGAAGCAGATCCGAAAATTTCTGTAGGGTTTCATCTTCGATCTAACATTTTCGTGATGAAATCGAAAGTTTTTTTGGGTTCTAAGAACCAGATCCCAAAATTTCTTTAGGGTTTCAGCTTCGATCTAACATTTTCGTGATGAAATAATCCTTTTTTGGGTTCTATGAACCAGATCCGGTAAATTGTTGAGGGTTTCATCTTCGATGTTAATAATATGTTAGATTTTTGCGTGTTATTTGAAATTTACTCATGATCTTTGGTGAGTATACACCAGATCTGTGTGCAAACCCGAAGAAAGTGCTTAGATCTGAAAGTCTTGCGCATTATTTTCGATCGAAAATTTGTAGATCTGAAGCTTTGGCGATCTGTGAATTATCGAAGTTTATAGATCTGAAAATTTGCAGATCTTTGTATTTTCGAAGTGTGTAGATCTGATAATTTTGCAGTTTTGTGAATTTTCAAAGTTTGTAGATATGAAAATTTGCAGATGTGTGAATTTTTGAAGTTTGTAGATCTGAATGTCTTGCGAATATTACTTAATTTTGATGTATTTTAAAAAAAATTCAGATGGATTTGTCGAATCCCAATGATCCATTACTTAATTCTGCAATTGCTAGTATAATTACGGTCATAACTATAATTATGACCCTAATTGAAAGAGAGAAAACAGACCGACGAGGCATTGCAAGGGAACCCTCCCTAATTAGAGAACAGTGGAGGCAAGCACACATGTATCGTATTTTGACCGCAGGGGCAAATAATTGTGTCCATTATTTAAGGATGAGTAATGCTGCTTTCTACGGTCTGGTTCATATTCTTCGTTCCAATGGGTCGCTACATGACACGAGATATGTTTGTGTGGAGGAACAACTTGCCCTTTTCCTTTACATGTTGGGACATAAGTCAAAAAATAGAGTATGCGGTATTGAATTTATTCGGTCGGGAGAAACAGTTTTCCGGTACTTCAATAAAGTTTTAGGTGCGATATGTACCATTACAGAACGATTTGTGAAGCAACCCGGTTCCGAAACTCCATTGGAGATAAGGAATTCAGCGGAATGGTTTCCATACTTTGAGGTAAAGCTAATTCAATGAAAGTCCTATTCTCATCAATATAATATTGTAGTACTATACGTTAATGATGCATTTCATTCAAATATAGGACTGTATATGAATGATAGATGGAACCCACGTCCAGGCTACCCTTCCAGCCTCCATAGTAGCGAGGTTTAGGGGTAGAAAACAAATAACACAAAATGTGTTAGCTGCTTGTTCTCCCAACAAGATGTTCACGTATATCCTCGCCAGGTAGGAAGGTTGTGCCAATGACATGGCAGTTTTAAAGGATGCCCTTTCCAGGCCCTCTCCACATTGCCTAAAGGTTATAACAGGTAAATAGTTGGAATCCTTCGAATATTTGAGTTTCATTTCATATGAATGTAGGCTTTGGATCTGTAAGAATGAATTAACCTGCCAATTTTGTAGGAAAGTATTATTTGGTTGATGCTGGCTACATTACAATGCCTGGTTTTATTGCTCCTTATCGTGGAGTTAGGTACTACTTCAATCCTAAGAAGGATCGCCATCCAACCAATGCGAAGGAACTGTTCAACTATAGGCATTCGAAGTTGCGTAGTAAAATCGAATGTGCCTTTGCTACCCTCAAGAATCGGTGGTGCATTCTAGGAGAGAAGAAATTCCACAACTTTCCTACCCAGGTTGATATTGTACTAGCATGTTGTGTTCTACACAACTATATTCTTGGAGTTGACCCTAAAGACGAATTAGTTGTTGAGGAGCCGACCAACTTTGAAGGTGATGTAGTCGAGGAAAACTTGTTCGAATATGAACAATTCTCCCAGACTAGTACACAAGTCCAAAGAACTGCCAAGAAGGCTTGGGAAGACATGCGTGATCAAATTGCAGAACACATGTGGCATAATTACTCTACTGGAAATGGTAGGGTAGAAGTTTAATTTCAATGGCTTGTTTGATGTTTTTTGGGGCTGTTTTTGTGATGTTTTATGTGGGCTATTTTTTGGGGCTGTTTTGTGGACTGTTTAATGGGTGCCTTTGTAATTACAATATCATATCCTTGTAATTGTCTTCAATTAAACTGATGAATTCTGCCATTTGTCATCATGTCTCAACAACTTCAAATTTACATATGTGAACAGGTGAGATGGGTGATAACTTTCCTAACTATCGACACTTTCAAACCCATCCTAGTAGTCCTTTTGCACCCCCTCAATTGAAAAGGCGGTTGTTTGGGTCCACTACCGGTAGCCAAGGGCAAGAATTAGAGCAAGAAGGGTTGCAAGAAAGGGTTACACAACCATGTCCAATACGCCCCATTCCAAACACATTCCCAGACACCAGTTGGGGATTTAATGTTGATCCTTACATGGATACTTATTCGTACATTCTTAGTGAAGGTTCAAATCCCCAAGGTAAAGGCAAGGGTGTGGCACAGGATGATAACCAAGTCGAATCCCCTCGCAAGAAACAATCAAAGAAGTACGTGGCCCATAAGGGTAGGGATGACCCTAAAGAAGGAAAGTGTAGGAGTGACCCAAAAGAAGGAACACCCAATAAACGTTGGGAGGATGAACACACCGACGAGCTCCTCAAGATTCTAGCAAAGAAGCAGAGGAGGGGAAAAATGTGATAAAGCTTTTAGGATCGTTCCTACCAACTAGTTGTCACGACAGTCAATGAAAAGTTTGGTACCAATTACAGTGTTAGCAACGTTGTTAATCATATGCGTGGATGGAAGGTCAAATGGTTACAAATTTTGAAGGCAAAAGACTTGTCGGGTGCGGGTTGGGATGATGAACTCAAGATGGTCATTTTGGACGAAGAAAGCCACGAGGACCTTAAGAAGGTAAACATGTTTAATCTTGTTTTTTTACTACTATCTTTGTTTAGTTGGGTTTTTTCGACCAATATTGATTGTGTCCTAAATATGCTATTCCCTAGGCAAAATCAAGACTAGCACCGTGGATTAATACTCCAATTAGGAACTACGACTTGCTCCGTATTGCTTGTGGAGATGACCATGCTAGAGGTGACTATTCAAAAGTTCATAGTAACTTGTTTGGATCAAAAGACGACTACATTGATCTTGATGGCCCAAGTGTCTCACAAAATAAGGTTGGGAAGTCCCAATCTTCGAAATCCTCAAAAGGCAAACGTCGTAGAGAGGCGAACGAGACTAGTGACGCCATATCCAACTTGGTTCATCATGTGTCTACCATGGCAAGTGCACTTACTACGGGGTTTATGACCCCGATTGAGAAGATGAGTGCAAAATTGTTTGCTTTAGATGGTTATGAGCCTCATGTGCTTAAGAAGGCCTACAATTATCTTTGCAATGATAACTTCGAGACTTCGAAGTTCGTTGGATTGCCGGAGGAATTCCAACGAGAATGGTTGGACCGTTTCAAGGAGGAAAATGAGGAGAATTGAGGGTGCAAGACTGGACCATTTGGGTTTGTTGTTGCTGATATTTTGGCAAGATTGGGTAAGATTGTAATATTTTGGGTATGCAATTGCTGATATTTTGGCCAAGATTGTAATATTTTGGGTATGCAAGACTTGGCCAAGATTGTAATATTTTGGGTCTCATACCATAGTTACTTATATTTCTAATTGGTGAATCATGTTTCTAGCATGTCATACTACGTAGTATTGAAAGGAAGAAAGCCAGGAGTTTACACAACTTGGCCTGAATGTTTCATGCAAGATAATGGGTTTAAAGGCGCTTGCTATTTCAAGTGCCAAGATTATAATGAGGCGGTGAGTTACTTCGAGTCGAAGGTTAAGGTTAAACGAAGTGAAGTTAAGGAGGAAGTTGTAGTCAAAGGGTGTCCTAAGGGCAATGTTATTTTCTTTGGTTGCCTTGTGTTGCTTGCATCGATTATTGCGCTTGCTTATCTTATGTAAAAGCTATTACGAAGGAGACATAGTTTGCAACTGCTATTGTACTGTACTTTTGGAGACTATGATGATTAATCCAATCATGTTTCTGCCTTTGTAATGCTTGTTTGCAGGAATGGGCTCCCAATGAGGATTCCAAGGGTGTGACTGCGATGAAAAGATAAAGTTGGTGGCCTCCCCCACCTATTTGGTGATGGATGGAGGTAGCCAACTTATACCTACACTGTAGACTATGATGAGGAAGGTGCAACCTTTGAGTCTACATAAAATTGGCAATGATGAATCATGGTGAATCCTTTGAGCCAATTTAACTTTAAATTTCTTCTTTCTTGTTTGTCATTATGGTTCAGTTTTTAGAGATTTTGACTTAAACTTTGACTGGGAATGTTGGTTTGACTGGGAATGTTGGTTTGAGGTTTTCTTTCTTCAGTTTCTTGTTTGTCACTTTGAGTATCAATGTTGGTTTCTTCTTTCTTGTCTGTTACTTGCTTTCATTTTTCGAACATGTTCTGATACATGTTCTGTTACATTTTGACTGGGAATGTTGGTTTCTGATACATCACTATGACTATATTCCTTTTTCAAAATAGGCTATGACGAGATTCACATGAAACATGTTCTGATACATGTTCTTATATACATGTTGATAGCTATGATGAGATTCTCAGGAAATGTTGGAAATGTGGGGAGTGTCGGTTCCAGGAAATATGAGATTCTCATTATACATGTTCTTATACATGTTCATAATTTGCCAATGCGGGAAATGTTGGTTCCACTGATGATGGTTGGAAATGTTGGCAATGTTGTTCCAGGAAAGATGGTTGAAAATTTTGGCAATGTTGGTTCCAGGAAAGATGGTTGGAAATTTTGGAAATCTTGGTTGTAATACATGTTAAAGTTCATAAATTCTGAGCCAATTTCAAACTTTACCACTTTCATTTGTTTTCATGTTTCAAGTTCCCGGGTTTTTTTTGTTTCTTACTTGCTTTCAGTTTGTTACTTGCTTTCCCAGGTTGTTTTTGCTTGTTACTTGCTTTCACTTTGTTACTTGCTTTCCCAGGTTTTTTTGTTTGTTACTTGCTTTCAGTTTGTTACATGCCATTTTGAGTATCATTTGAGTATCATTTTGGGTATCATAATTTGTTACTTGCTTTCCCAGGTTGCCATCTTTCCCAGGTCATCGATTTTTACTTCTTATGTGGCCTATGTTGGAAATGTTGACATGTGGGCATTGTTCATATGTGGCCTATGTTGGAAATTTTGGAAATGTTGGACATACTGTGTTCAGGATGTTGGGCATGTTGATATGGGAATGTCGGTTCTGATATGTTGATATGGCTGGGAATGGGTTCTGATACATTAGAAATGGGAATGTTGGCTTCTGATATATGGGAATATTGGTTTCTGATACATTTTGATTGTGTCTTGCTTTCAGTTTTGGCTGGGAATGGCTTCTGATACATTCGAAATGGGTTATGATGTGATTCTCAGGATACATGTTCTGATACATGGTCTTATACATCTGAAAAGTTGAAAATTTGGGAGGTAATTGATAAAATGTGACAATTTCGACAATTGGAAGTGCATGGCTGGGATACTACAAGCTCTGAGCCTGTTATGATACATGGTCTTTTTCTTCTGTTACATCGTCTTCTGATACATTATTGATTATTTTTGATACCATGCTTTGGGGCCTATGCTCGACTTTCTTGCAAAGAAGCTTGTGTAGTAGACTAGTTTGTTTCTTGCAAATAAGCTTGTGTTTCAAAATGGCCTATGATTATCTTCTCAGGATACATGGTCTTATACATCTGAAAATTGTAAATTTGGCAGATAATTGAAAATTTGGACAATTTTGTCAGTTGTGTAGTCCATTGTCTTCTCATACATGTTACACATTCTGTTGGTTTCTGTTTGCTTTGGACAATTTGGCCAATTTTTTTTAATTTAATTTTGGAATAGTTTGACAATTTGCTCTCAATTTTGACAATTTGCTAGGAATATGAAAAAATATAACTTTTATTATACTAGGAATATGAAAAAATATAATATATTTCATAATATTAATTAATTTAATTTATTTGATTCTATTTGTTAAAATGGCTGTGAAATTCAAAACATAACTTTTATTCTTTTAATATATACAAAACAAGAAGTTGGGGGTAACCATACCTAGGTTTACCACATCTCCATAATATTTTCACTTTCAACAATCAAAACAACCGAACTACTTTTTTTCCACTTACAAAAATCATCCAAACACCAAACCAATTTTTAATCCACTTGCACTAGACAAAAATTACTTCATCCAAACACATTTTGGAAAGTGTCACTTGCCGCAAGTCAACGAAAATTCAACTTGCTACAAGTGCCATTTTCATACTTCCAAAGAGTTACATCGATCCAAACAGCCCCTTGACGAAGTAGCACCAGACTGAAGTAATATATTCTGAAAGGCTTCTGGTCCAATGACTGACAATCCTGAACTATCACAAAACCTATAAATTTCTGCATTATCTGCCTTCATGTTTGGCACAGCAGCCGGTAGTTGTCCAAACTGAATCAGACAGGTAAATAACTATTATGTCATCATTTCAAATATAGAAGTCTAATAGAAAGCAAATGTATTTCAAAGCATGATTACCGGGTTATTTTCTGTAGGCGGCCCACCAAAAAAATTCCCTAAGAGTTTTCCTTCTAAATTTAAACGGATAGTGAGTAGAAAGCCTAGTTCTGCAAGGGTGATTTTCTGAAGTGGATAGCTTGGTGGAATCCATAAAACATAGTCCCATCAAATATAATGCAAAAAAATATTAAGCACTGCAATTGGTGGTATTTAGTATGGCCCATTTATTTACCAGTGGTAAAGAACGATATACTACTATTCACAGGAGTGGTGAACCTGAAAAGGAGAAAAGAACAACATATCAGAAGCATGATATAGGAAGAAAGAAAAAAAAGTAAAAAAGAAGAGAGAAATCTATAAAAGAAAAAAAAAAGAAAACACACCGACAAATGCGTGGCCTCCTATATGGAGAAATGGAGCTTCTTCTAGCTCCAAGGTCTTTTCTTGTCATTGGTGAGCACACTCATATTTGTATAGTCTTTATGGATGACATTTGAAATATCCATCAATTGCCCGGTTGAAGGGGGACATTCTGGTAAGATTCTGAAATTGTCAGGCACGGTATGAGCTACAAAGGGACTTTTTGCCGAGGGTCATCAAAAAACTTACTGTTCAACTGATCTATGCCTTCTACACAAAATCTAATGTCTTTCTTTTGGTTCGTCATAGCACCCTTACACTGTGTTTGAAAACATTTGTAGGGAGGGAGAGAAAAATTTGAGAGAAAAAAAAATGGAGGAGAGTAAAATGAAAGAAAAGTTAACTTTTCCTTCCTTTGTTTGGATGGACAAAAAGTAGGAAAAAGAAAAGTTTAAAACAATTTTTATTTGTTTATGGATATAGGTATAATTACTATTTCCTCCTTGGTATTCTCAAATGATGTTTTAATATTAACTTTTTGAGGGGTGGTGGGGTAAATTCACTCAAATTCCTCTCATCTCTCTCCATTTTTCTCCCACATTTGGGAGGAAAAATTTTTGGTGGGACCCACCTACTTTTTCCTCTCAAATTTTTCTCCCCCATGTTCTCTCTCCCTTTCCAAACACCATCATTTAAAATTTTTCTCTCACTTTTTCCTCAACTTTTTCTTTCCTCTCACTTTCCACCCTTTCCATTAAAGTAGGTACCACAGAGTGTAGACGATGACTTCATTGGGGAGGTAAATGTTGGAACTGGAGGTGGGATCCTTGGCGGGTAACAACTCCTAACGACATTTTGCTGCAAAAGAGCAAAGGAGATGTTCTCTTTGTTCCGTGATACTTCATCCACATTCTTCTGATCTTTAACTACAGAAAAAGATGTATTTACAGTTCTCCCAGAGCCATTGTGGACAAGGGAATTAGAAAAGGTACGGCGACTTCGGCAGTAAAATTAGTCGCATGGTATGTAAATATCGTAAAAAGGTTAGACTATGAAATTAAACAAAAAAGAAGAAGAAAGTTTCTGGCCATATGAATAAGGAATCAGAAAGAAACATGCTACCAGCAACTCGCAATCAGAAACTGTGTCCCAAGATAGTTTTAACATAAGCTTATTCAGTACGAAGAATGTGACTGCTAAAAAAAATACAATATCAAATAATATTTAGTTTCTTTTACACTTCCCTTTGTCCTTAAAAAAAAAAGCAGAATGATTAAGTAAAGAGATAGATCATTTATTATACAGTAACATACTTTTAAGAGAGCCGAGTTAGGACACAAGTATCTAATCTAGTTTGATGTTTTGGCTACTGAACTGTCTATTAATGAAATCATGATGTCTTCCCTTTCATGTGTATAAGAAGATGTTTATCGTGCTATCTGATTATGCATTCCCCAGTGTCGGTTGACATCTACAATGTAGTGCTCCGCTTTCGATAGGCGACGAACTTCGTAATATGCTTGCGCCGAGTCAAATCGGTCGGGAAAGATGCCATATGACTCGATCGCTGAGCTTGGTAAACGATAATACCTTGCGGCATCGATCAAATCGATTTGGACGAATGTTACGAGAATCGATCCAACTAATGGAACGACTTCTGTTGGAATAAGTCCTAGATGCAGCGGGCTGCATCTCGGCGAGTGAGCTCTATATAAGAGTCCCTTCGACAGGACCGGACTGCTGTATGGTTTTCTTGGAGCTTTTGCCGCTTGGTTTTGATGAAAGTGCTTTCGCGTCGTTTTCTGAATGCAATCTACGAATTTCAAAGCGAAGGAATAAATAAGGAATTCTAACTAAGTGTTGGTGCCATTGCAGTAGCTCGCGTAACTAAAGCTTGAACGTTGCGAAGCGCTTCGACGGTCGGCACGATCAAAGTGCTTTATGGGTGATTCGGCCTCTTCTTTCTGTTCTGTCTGCAAACGAAATTCATTTGCCTCGAACTTATTCAAATTGACGATGCCAAGTTAAATGCATGCCAATCCACTAAGATCAAGAACTCAGAAAAACGTATCGATTTAGAGAAATCTACTCTAAAATATAAGTTTCGCACCAAAATCGAAAAGTTTAAGGTTCTAGTAAAAAGATAGATTATTTCACGTGCTGCAAAATAATATGAAATGTCGATTGTGGCTTATGATGCCTCGGACAATTTTGGTGCCTACGGGATGCTAACTCGAAAGTACGGCTTTGGAAAAAATGATCGTTGCATGAGTTGGGAGAAATGATAATGCCGTTCAATACTGTCCACGCTATATAAACCTGTTTACATATATTAAACTGTTCATGCATTGGCATGGTCTGGACAGCTTGTGCACAAGTTTATTTTTCTCGAATCGGTATCCGTGGCATCGGTATCGAATCGACGTAGGGGGAATGAATAATCGTGCTTTCGGCACTGATGCATTGCGGGACCGTCAGTCAGGCTTGCAACCTAGACTGAACCCGAAATGCCGTTGAGATAGTCCCAAGTGGTGTGTCACCGATGATCGTACATGTAGATAGTTGCATGCTCACCTATTGTCTTATGTAGGTAGTAAGTATATCTCTGTTTTTATGCAGGGACGCCCGCCGTGGTAAGAACTGTGATAAATCGTTATGTTTTATTGTATGCTTTATTACTTCAAAGATGGCTATTGATATGAATTGAATTCATTTAGTTTCTAATAGAAAGACAACTCTAAAGCATGCCTACCTTAACATCATCGGTTTAGACGAGTGGGTTCGTCTCGTCCACTTAGAAAGTGTGCTAGCCCCCTCACCAACTCCCTAGGTGCATCGGGAGCTCTAAACTGAAGCTGAAGTGTGGAGAGGCATTTTGAAGCTCTTCCTATTCTGAAGTTTTTGAAGCCAATTCATTCAAGACTTATGTATAAAGGGCGAATGTATGGAACGACAAGTATTAGTTCATGCAGCTTGTCGAGTATATTTCTTTTATTTCAATTAATGTAGCCGCAACAGCATCTAATGTAATTACGACTTGTACTTCGTTGCAAGCTATGATGAAAGTATATTTCTATCTTCCTAAACTGTATATTAAATTTTGATGTGATTGTGAAGTTTCAACTTGATGTTTCAATATAATGATCAAACGTAACATTCTTGCCTTGTACGAGTGTAATTCCAGACTCGTACGACATCACGCCTTAGCGAGGACGATCGATTCAGCATAATCTACACCGGACGAACGATTTGTCGACTCGGGGCGTGACAAATTGGTATCAGATCTCAGTTTGTTTCTTCGAATTTTCGAAAAAAATATTTCATTGTTGAATGTTCGTTGCGATTGCTCGATTGAATGCTTGTCGACATGCTACATAAAATAAAAGTTTCATACAGGTAAGCCCGTAGATATTTTGAAAATACCAACGGATTTACTGTTTGTAGGAATGACAAAAAAATAAAATAATCCCGGCACAACAACCAACGCGGATAGTTCGTTGAGTTTAAGGGTGCTAGCCCTAGCGAGACTACGATGGAGAAAATGCTACAGTTGATGGAGCTGCAGCAGCACAGCTTCAAATGCAAATCTGTGACTCATCTCACAGTATCGAAATTTATATACGGATACGTATTTTGTACTATATTTCGTATTTTTTTTGGTTTTCGTCGTAATACTTTAAAATTTTTCCTAACTTATAGATTTTCTCCTTGGCCGACATACCGCCAGTATACCGATGTATACCGACGGCATACCATCCGGATAGATTTTTCACATTTGAGATATTTTTGATTTCAGATATTTTCATGAATAGTGTTTTCGATATTTTCATGAATAGTATTTTAGATATTTTGATGAATTATTTGATATTTTCATGAATAGTGTAGATGCACCCTATTACCCATTGGATATTTGGTTTTGTTTGGATGGCCATGATTGACTTAGATTTTGACATGGATCACCATCCAACGGCTAAGATTAATTCTCCCTTCTATATATACCATTTCACTCTCTCTCCTCTCTCTTTTCATTCTCTTCACTCTCTCTTCATTTATTCTTCCCTTCTCTTCCCCTTGGAGCTTGCCAAGAGCTTGGCCTTGAGGCCTTGGGTGTGGTGTCTAACCCCCCTAGGAGAGTAGTAGAAGATTAGGCTTGGAGCTTAACCTAGGCAAGTACATCTTGCCAAATCTTGAACAAAAATATTTTTGTTTGTCATTTTATTTTCTTGGTAGTAAATGCTTAGAATTTTCCTAAACTCATTTTGTTAAATGTTTTTCCTTATGATTCTTGTATATATGCATGTTTCCAAAATTTGTTTAAGCAAGATTTTGATTTTTCTGTTAAATCCAATATTGACTTAGTAGAAAACTTGGTATCAAGAGTGATACTAGTGTTACCATCATGGATCTTGGACACATATACATATATGAGGCCCTCACATAGTTTTAATATCATGGATTTTGAGTTTGGTGGCAATAGGAACCCGTTTCGGTGCCCTGAAAACCTATTTTTGGGAGTATTTTGAGGTTTTGATCTATCAAATATTTTGATTTGTGAAAACTAATTCTCCCATATTGTAGGAAATTAATATCATGCGATTTTGACTTTTGAAATCTGAATTTCGATTTAAAACAAAATTTTTATGGCCGAAACAAGTTTTGAGTTTTCAAAAATCAACTTTCTGTGACGGTTCGAAAAATCCGTCGAAAGCCGCGAAAATCCATCGGAAAATTTGAACTTGCACCACAAAACTTGCTGTGACACTTCGAAAAATCCGCCGAATAATCTGGTTAGGCTGTTTTTATCTGTTTTTGCCCGTTTCTTCCCCTTCTACCCATTTTTTCCGTTTTTGATATTTTCTTCTCTTGACTGTAATGAATTCTTAACATGATTAGATGACCTTGTATACTTAGAAAATGATTGTACACCCTATATACACTTGACACTAGCACATGTTCAATCATTTTTCTATAAAATATCTTAGCTTTAACTATTCTTTCCCACATGCCATGATATGTCCTTGATAGATTCTTTCTTACAAGCTATGATAATTATTGCCAGGCCTTCCTTTTCTACTAGATAGTGACCCGTCGTGGTGCACTCTTATAAATGTCTTTCTTTGCTTACATTATATTGGTCTGTCATGGCGCACTCTTGATTCGAGTACATGTCTAGCTCCTTGATAGTGGCTCGTCGTAGCGCACTCTTGTCTTGATATTGTCATATCTGTTGTGGCTTGTTGTAGTGCACAATCTTGCTTGTCTTGTCCAGTCTTGCATGTCTCATGTCTAGAATGGATTCTGCGGAATGCCACACCTAGAATCCAACAATAAAATGTTAAGGACTAAACAACTAGCTTGATTACCTAGATCATTGGAGATTTTTCGGTTACCTGTTGCCCATTTGGTCTTGGTCTTATATATATATATATATATATATATATATATACATAGGATTTGGAGCTATCTGTCATGATGAGCACTCTTCCAGCACACCGTCGAGTGGGGCACCTCTTTAGGACACATGTATCTTACTGCAGTGTGTCTGCTATACTTCTTTTCTTTTTGGCTTGGATCATTCAGGTAGTAGTAGGCAGGTAACTGGACTTGGATTTCTCAAACTTGCATGTGTTAGTAATTAGGATTGTGGCAACCCTAGTTAGCTAAAGTATCAAGCCGTACTCATTGCTTGGCCATGATTGATGGATGGAGTCCATTCTTGTCTAGTCTAGTCTTGCTCCAGTTTATCTTATTGTAGTACTTAGCATTCTATCTTTCCTTACATGCTATTCTTCCTACTACATGCTCGGCTTCTCCATATGCTTACATGTTCCAGTTATCTAATATGCTCACATGCTACAGTCACCTAACATACTTACATGCTCCAGTTACCTAACATGCTTACATGTTCCAGTTATCTTACATGCTCACATGTCCCGTCTACTTAACATGCTCATATGTCTAGTTTATCTTTCATGTTCACATGCTTCCTTTTCCTTACATGTACACAGTTTACATTATGTCACATGTCCTTTACTTTATGCTACATGTTGCTTTACTTATTGTCTTTTTTATTCTCAGGATAAGTGCAATGGTAGCGCACGAGTCTCGATTTGCTTTTACTAAATTCTGTCTCTATCCGTTGCTATGATTTGCATGCTGGTTTTAGTTCATAGTTTGGTTTCCTTTGTGGTACTTGCTATTGGGGGTCTGACCCAACTGGTTTTGTTTGGCCAGATCTCATAGAGGAGCCCGGAGGATCTTTCGTACCTTCCACTTGTTGGTGATTACCCAGAGCACCAGAGTACCTTAGTAGATTTTTTATTTTATTCTTCCACTAGTTATGGACATTATTCTTTTGTGGCGTTTAGCCTCCGAGCATGTGTTTAGCTCGTATTTTGGACTTGACATTTAGCCTACGGGCCAGAACATGATTTGCATATTCTAGACTATAGCTAGATCTTATCATGTATGACTATTACTCTTGCTAGTCATCACTCTGTATTACTAGCTTCATGATCATTGATATGATAGTTTGGGACGCTTTACTATTTTATATTCCAGTTGATCTTACTTCTTGTACATTGTTTACTGTCTGTGATTGTGATACCTAGGATTGCTTGACCTAGGATCGACTGTTGGCTTGTAGTAGTAACCCCCGTCTATACATCTTATACGTTATTTCGGAGTACCGGAGTACATTGGTATACGTAGCTGGCCTGGTCCGTCCCTACTTGCCAGTATTCTGGTTCTGGGGCCTGACATAGGTTTTAGTGGTAGCCCATACAGGTCTGATTTATCAGATATATGGGAGTTACTGATGTTTAGATATCTCAGTCACAATTCTCCTTTATTGATATCCTTCGTGTTATTCTATATCTCTGATCCTTTATCCTGATATCTACCTTGATCGTTGATATTTCATGTTCTCTCGATTTGGTCCTTGTGTCCTTTAACTTTCAAGGGAACTATTCCTAATCCTTTCGATCATCTGATTTGGGTTCTGCCGATGGCAGGTTAGCAATCTTCTGTCTGGCCAGTTATGGAGGATCAGTCTCAGCATTCATGGGCAGAGTTCAGAGATGACCCGAGGGCCGAAGTGTCAGTTCAGCCTGATCAGCCAACAGGGTCAGTCCTGCCAGAGTCCGGCTTCACCGGCTACCCCGACAGTCCAGCAGTATATGGCTCAGGTACCATTTCAATAGCAGGCGGTTAGAGCAACAGTTCCGAGGCATGGGCAGCAGAGTTTAGTATGTTAGAGCAGATTTTGGCTGAGGGCGGTCATGTTGTAGGTATTATCCTATTCTGCTTCCACTCTTATCTATCTCTTGGGTTACACATATTTGGCGAGTTTCTCGTCCCACTCTTCTGTCTTCGTAGTCGAGGCATGTGATAACTTCATTGGTATCGACTACGAAGATACGTCCTGGGTAGAGTCATATCTTGGATTAAGTCATTGGTACCGGCTTATTTTGAGAATTGACTTTTATCTAAGTTGTGGAGTCAGCGTAGGCCTGCTCCTACTCAACTGACTCAGGAGACATATTTATTCATATGCCTCCATCCCTTCTTGATTGTGGTTGTGTTATTGCTTACGTATTTACTTATATTACTGTTGTCTTTATCTTACCAACATGCCATGCTTTGTTTTGATTGATATGATTTTTTCCAGCTCTTTGGTTTGGTTTTCATGCTTGACTAGATTTAGAAAATTTTGAGGACGGAATTTTTTTTAAGTTGTGGAGAGTTGTGAGACTCGTCTCACAGTATCGGTATTTATATACGGATACGTATTTTGTAGTGTATTTCGTATTTTTTTTGGTTTTCGTAATGCTTTAAATTTTTTTCCTAACTTATAGATTTTCTCCTTGGCCGGCATACCGCCAGTATACCGATGTATACCGACGGCATACCGTCCGGATAGATTTTCCACATTTTAGATATTTTTGATTTCAGATATTTTCATGAATAGTATTTCTGATATTTTCGTGAATAGTATTTTAGATATTTTAATAATGTTTAGATATTTTTATGAATAGTGTAGATGCACCCTATTATCCATTGAATATTTGGTTTTGTTTGGATGGCCTTGATTGACTTAGATTTTGATATGGATCACCATCCAACGGCTAAGATTAATTCTCCCTTCTATATACCATTTCACTTTCTCTCCTCTCTCTCTTTTCTATTCTCTCTCTCTCTCTCTCTTTATTTCTTTTTCCCTTCTCTCCCCCTTGGAGCTTTCCAAGAGCTTGGCCTTGAGGCCTTGGGTGTGTGTCTAACCCCCTATGAGGAGGAGTAGAAGATTAGGCTTGGAGCTTAACCTAGGCAAGTACATCTTGCCAAATCTTGAACAAAAGTATTTTTGTTGTCATTTTATTTTTCTTGGTAGTAAATGCTTAGAATTTTCCTAAAACTCATTTTGTTAAATATGTTTTCCTTATGATTCTTGTATATATGCATGTATCCAAAATTTGTTTAAGCAAAGTTTTGATTTTCTGTTAAAATTCAATATTGACTTAGTAGAAAACTTGGTATCAAGAGTGATACTAGTGTTACCATCATGGATCTTGGTCACATATACATATATGAGGCCCTCACATAGTTTGTATATCATGAATTTTGAGTTTGGTGGCAATCGAAATCCGTTTCGGTACCCCCGAAAACCTATTTTTGGGAGTATTTTGAGGTTTTGATCTATCAAATGTTTTGATTTGTGAAAAATAATTCTTCTATGTTGTAGAAAATTAAATTTCATGCTATTTTGACTTTTGAAAATCCGAATTTCGATTTAAAACGAAGTTTTCATGGCCGAAACAAGTTTTGAGTTTTCAAAAATCAACTTTCTGTGACGGTTCGGAAAATCCGTCAAAAATTCGCGGAATTCCGTCGGAAAATCCGAACTTGCACAAAAAAAACTTGCTGTGACACTTCGAAAAATCCGCCGGTAATCCGTAGTAATCCGCCGGATAATCCGGTTAGGCTGTTTTTGTCTGTTTATGCCCGTTTCTGCCCATTTTGTCCGTTTTTGATATTTTCTTCGATTGTAATAAATTCTTAACATGATTAGATGACCTTGTATACTTAGAAAATAATTGTACACCCTATATACACTTGACACTAGCACACGTTCAATCATTTTTCTATGAATGTACTTAGCTTTAATTATTCTTTCCCACATGCCATGATATGTCCTTGATAGATTCTTTCTTACAAGCTATGATAATTATTGCCATGCCTTCTTTGTCTACTAGATAGTGATCCGTCGTGGTGCACTCTTGTACATGTCTTTTTTTGCTTACATGATAGTGGCCTGTCATGGCGCACTCTTGATTCTAGTACATGTCTAGCTCCTTGATAGTGGCTCGTCGTAATGCACTCTTATCTTGATATTGTCACGTCTTGTTGTGGCTTGTTGTAGTGCATAATCTTGCTTGTCTTGTCCAGTCTTACATGTCTCATATCTAGAATGGATTCTGCGGAATGCCACACCTAGAATCCAACAAGAAAATGTTAAGGACTAAACAACTAGCTTGATTACCTAGATCATTGGAGATTTTCCCGGTTACCTGTTGCCCCTTTGGTCTTGGTCTTATATATACATGGAATTTGGAGCTATCTGTCATGATGAGCACTCTTCCAGCACACCGTCGAGTGGGACACCTCTTTAGGACACATGTATCTTACTGCAGTGTGTCTGCTATACTTCTTTTTTTTTGGCTTTGATCATTCAGGTAGTAGCAGGCAGGTAACTAGACTTGGATTTTTCAAACTTGTATGTGTTAGTAATTAGGATTGTGGCAACCCTAGTTAGCTAAAGTATCAAGTCGTACTCATTGCTTGGCCGTGATTGATGAATGGAGTCCATTCTTGTCTAGTCTAGTCTTACTCCAGTTTATCTTATTGTATTACTTAGCTTCCTATCTTTCCTTACATGCTATTCTTCCACTACATGCTTGGCTTCTCTATATGCTTACATGTTCCAGTTATCTAATATGCTCACATGCTCCAGTCACCTAACATGCTTACATGCTCCAGTTACCTAATATTCTTACATGTTCCAGTTATCTTACATGCTCACATGTCCCGTCTACTTAACATTCTCACATGTCTAGTTTATTTCATGTTCACATGCTTTCTTTTCCTTACATGTAACAGTTTACATTATGTCACATGTCCTTTACTTTATGCTACATGTTGCTTTACTTATTGTCTTTTCTTTTCTCGGAATAAGTGTATTGGTAGAGCACGAGTCTCGATTTGCTTTTACTCATTTCTGTCTCTATCCGTTGCTATGATTTGCATGCTGGTTTTAGTTCATAGTTTTTCTTCCTTTGTGGTACTTGCTATTGGGGGTCTGACCCCACTGGTTTTGTTTGGCCAGATCTGATAGAGGAGCCCGGAGGATCTTTCGTACCTTTTACTTGTTGGTGATTATCCAGAGCACCCGAGTACCTTAGTGGATTTTCTATTTCATTCTCCCACTAGTTATGTACATTATTCTTTTGTGGCGTTTAGCCTCCGAGCACGTATTTAGCTCGTGTTTTGGACTTGACATTTAGCCTACGGGCCAGAACATGATTTGCATATTCTAGACTATAGCTAGAGCTTATCATGTATGACTATTACTCTTGCTAGTCATCACTCTGTATTACTAGCTTCATGATCATTGATATATGATAGTTTGGGACGCTTTACTATTTTATATTCCAGTGATCTTATTGTACATTATTACTGCCTGGATTGAGATACCTAGGATTGCTTGACCTATGATCGACTATTGGCTTGTAGTAGTGTCACGCCCCCGCTCCCGAATAATTGGGTACGGGTCGATACATGCCGGCCTACACTGTCGTTGACAGCGGTAGTGAGCCGTCTAATCATCAATAGCAAGAATTATCTTATCACAACATCTAATCTCGGAATCTACAGCAACTATCACAGCAATCCACTATCCAGCAGTTATTACAGCCTTTACATGAATGACCGGGTACAAAGCCGTTAATGTGAAAGTAAGGCTAACACTAGGCCTGCTATATCCATACAAAGTAAGAATTCTATACATCAATCTATCTACATCCCGGGAGTATAGTCCCGTCCCTCTGTAGCATCAGGAGTGTGCTCCACTGCTGGGCCATCCATCTGTAATGCATAGTCATCTAGAGGATCACCTGTAATCAACAGTCCAGTCAGGATGGAGCAAAGCACAATATACTCAATACAACTCACCATGGAAGATCAATGGAATAGTGCAATGTAACAAATAGAACTGAACAGAGAAACAATGGAATATAAATATGAATATGCACTAACTATATGTGTACATGTGCAATTGGACGCTATCAACATGTGGGGACTAATAATAATCATGCATATAAAATATGCTACCAGTCACGAATAATCAGGCATGTCTAATGACAATGCTATCAGTCACGCAATAATCAGGCATGTCTGACGACAATGCTATCAGTCACGCACGAAATGGACTTAGGCATACAGAGTATGCTATCAGGCAATGTTTGTCCAATATTAGCCTATCACATGTTTCTAAAACGTCCCCCACCCGAAACGAGAACCAATACAATCAGTCGAGCAAGAATAGTAAAATAAATGATAAGAGACAATGTGAGTGCAATGCATGCAATGATGGTAATACTGAGTACATGTACTTGCCTTGATTCCGAGATTTTCTCCAAGTCTTCTAAATCACCTAGAATTAGGAAATAACATTTAGAATCTAACTAAATAATTCCTACATAATTCAATATTACACCCTAATAACTTGGTAACTTAACTATTAGTTAACCCCAACTATTTCTTAACAAGAGTTAATCAATTGCTAAGCTAGCCATTTGTATGCCTAATGTCACTTATCTTCCAAAATAAAGCCTAGGATAAAATCCCAAACAACCTTATCTTTCTCTTACTGCCACAGGCCCAAGGTCAGCCCATATACATTCTATATGTGATCCAAGTCTATTTAGCAACCCCTTCCTAATATTCTACTCCAATACTGACATAACTATAGGTTCTGGAGTCCAAACTCTATGAAGCAATAAAACCTAAACTAACGGTTATGAATGGTGACTTATAATTTGAATTCTACAGCAAGTGCTAACACTAGATTTAACCATACAATTTCAATAATCTAGCTAACGGCTACTCCTCATCAACTCCACAATTCCAAAGGAACAATCAACGGATCAACTACTGAATATAGTCGATCATACCTGAACTCTGTGTCGACACCCTATTCCGTGTCTACTGATTACAATTCGTGTCCACAACCTCCCCCTCTGGACACTCAATGAATTAACACAGTAGACATACTCGATAAATACTCGACTGATCAACCAGCATTCTTCCTAAAATTAGTAGAATCGGTCAAGAACCATTACCTGAGTCTCTGCGATGATTCGACACAAGAATGCAGTGTCTACTGACGGTGTCCTCGAGTCCTCAATTCACCGTTACGTCCTTCTAGGCATTTCGTCGAACAGGTTACGTGTGAGAACAGAGAAAACAATTGTGAGTTTGATTTGAATTGTTTTCACTCCAAATTTGGAGAAATACAATGAATCAAAGTGATCTTACCAAAACAATTCTCGAATCGACCAAAAACAAACCGGATCGATCGATCGATCACACAATCCAACCGAACTAAAGAACAGAGAACCCAGATTTCATTCAAAATTTCGAATCAAAACTTCGCCGATTCATCGTACAAGAGAGTGAGGAGACTCACCAGAGATCCCGGTGATCCTCCACTGGAGTCGACCGTCGTCATCGAAGCTGCACACGAGCTGATCGACGAAGACGACGATGGATGTCGTTGTGGTGTTGCTGGTCCTGCTTCGGACGATGGTTCTCTCCGCGCTTGCTTGTCATCGCACCGCTATCAACACTGCTGTGCCGCCATGGCTACGAGCTACGGAGCTCTGAGGACGAAGAAGAAGAGGAAGGATCGGTCGGACTTTTGGCAGGGCTTCGCCACAATGGATTGATGAAGAAGAAGGAGGGCTTGGGGTCCTATTTATAGGTGGCCGGCGGTCAGGTGGTTGGCCGGGCACCTGACCGGCCGTTGGGCGGGCAGTGGTGGTTACGATCCAACGGTGGTGGATGGCTGGGTTAGTTAGGAATCGACGGTGGAGATGAGGGAGTTAGTTAGGCGGTTAGGAGGAACCTTCTAGAGAAGCCTAGAATTCTTGGCCGCCGTCTTCACTGTTCCGTCGTCGTCGTCGCCGTTCAGTTGTCGTCGCCGTCGTCGTTCTGCGGAGAACAGAGTTGTGGAGGGAATACAAATGAATGAAATAAAGAGTTTGGTTTTTTTTAAAACCAACGGTTATAGGTTATAGGGTGATCGGGTTTTGGTTTATTGGGTCCCGGTCCATTGTGGACCCGCGTACCCGCGCCCATTAGTCACTAGGCTGGCCGTGCTGAATTCAATGGGTAGGCCTATTAAATTGGGCTGAAAATAATGGTTTTAATGGGTTGGAAGAAGATATAGGAATAATTGATTCAAAAATAATTATTGGGTCAGCTGGCCCATTGGGTGAAACCCAATACTAATTAGGAATAATAGAATAGTTAGAAATAATTAAAGGGTTAAAATATCCAAATCATAATCTAGGGATTAATCGAGAGAAATAAACATGGAAAATATTCATTTTTATGAACAGTGGAGTTACAAATCTCTCCCCCTTGAAAAATTTCGTCCTCGAAATTTCCAGGGTAGAGTGATCTATCAAGCCTCAAAGAGATAGGGGTATTTCTCCCTCATCTCATCCTCTCTCTCCCAGGTGGACTCCCCAGGAGAGTGATGCCTCCAAGCAACTCTGACTAGCTGAATAGTCTGATGTCGTAGCCTCTTCTCCCTGTGGTCCAGTATCTCGACCGGCTGCTCTGAATAAGTGAGAGTAGGCCCCACTTCTAGCTCTGAGTGGTCAACCACATGACTGGGATCCGCTATATACCTCCGAAGCTGTGAAACATGGAACATTGTGTACTCCCTCCAGCTGGATGGTAAGGCCAATCTGTAAGCAACTGCTCCTACTCTGCTCAGAATCTCAAATGGTCCAATGAATCTCGGACTCAGCTTCCGCCTCTTCCAAACCTGATAACTCCTCGAGTCGGTGAGATCCGTAGAAACAAGATCTCCTGCTGCGAACTCCAGGGGTCTTCGACTGTTGTCTGCCCAGTGCTTTTCTATCCTGTGCAACCCTCAGATGATCCGAATCTGTCTGACTTTGTCTGCAGCCTCCATAATCATCTCTGGTCCCAATAATGGTCTCTCTCCAACATCATCCCATGATAGTGGTGTGCGACATCTGCGACCATACAATGTCAAATGGGGTCATTCCAATGCTGGCATGATGACTATTGTTGTAGGCAAACTCTACTAGATGTAGATGGTCCTCCCAAGATCCTCCAAAGTCCACACAGTCCTCAACATATCCTCCAGTGTCTGTATGGTCCTCTCTGACTGCCCATCCGTCTGAGATGGTATGCCGTGCTGAACTTGAGGTGTGTACCAAGACTCCTTTGTAGACTCTTCCAGAAATAAGAAGTGAATCTACTATCTCTATCTGAGACAATACTAACCGAACTCCATGGATCCTCACTATCTGTCTCATATATAGATCTGCCAGCTTCTCTGTAGTCAGCCCCACTCTGAAAGGAATAAAATGTGCTGACTTGGTCAATCTGTCCACTATGACCCAATGGCGTCCTTCCCACTCGGAAGCGGGGTAATCCGAGACAAAGTCCATGGTGATATGTTCCCATTTCCACTCAGGAATGGGCAAAGGCTGTAATAATCCTCCCGGTCTCTGTCGTTCTGCCTTGACTTGCTGACAGACTAGGCATCTGGAAACGAATCTGGCCACTTCTCGTTTCATTCCATACCACCAGACGATCTCTCGAAGGTCTTTGTACATCTTAGTGGATCCTGGATGCATAGAATACTGTGACTGATGAGCCTCCTGCATGATTTCCTCTCTCAAGTTTCCTTTGGGCACACACAACTGAGTACCGTGCCTCAAAGTACCATCTTCTGCAATGGTAAAATCATTTAGTCCTGCTTGGACCTGCTCTCTGATACATCGAAGTCCCTCATCATGGAACTGGGTCTCCTTAATCTTCTTATCAATCCAGACTGTACCCGCATGCTCATGAGCTGTCCCTCAATCCCTGGTATAACAATTTCTATCCCCAAGCTCTCCAAGTCCTCAAGGAGATGTCTGTCCATAGTCAGCATCATAGCCACCGGATATCTGCTGAGTGCATCTGCTACGACATTGGCCTTTCCTGGGTGATACTGAAGGTCAATGTCGAAGTCCTTCATCAGTTCAAGCCACCTCCTCTGTCTCATATTCAACTCTTTCTGAGTGAATACGTACTTCAGACTTTTGTGATCTGTGAATATCTCTACTCTCTCTCCATAAAGATAATGCTTCCATAATTTCAGAGCAAAGATGACCGCTGCAAGTTCCAGGTCATGGGTAGGATAGTTTTTCTCATGGGTCTCAGCTGTCTTGATGCATAAGCTATTACCCGCTTGTTCTGTTCCAAGACACAGCCCAAGCCTTTCCCTGAAGCATCACTGTATATGGTAAACCCTCCGATCCTGATGGTAGTGCTAAAATCGGAGCTGAAGTCAATCTGTTCTTCAGTTCTTCGAATGCTGCCTGACATGCATCTGTCCAGACAAACTCCTCATCTTTCCTGGTAAGCCTAGTCATGGGTTCTGCTATCTTGGCAAAGTCCTGTACGAACTTCCTGTAGTACCCTGCTAGGCCTAAAAACTCCTGATCTCTGCAACTGTGCTGGGCGTAGTCCATGCCTTCACTGCTTCTACCTTCTTGGGGTCTACTGCGATGCCCTCTCCTGTCACTACATGTCCCAGGAACTCAACCTTGTCCAGGAAAAACTCACATTTTGAAAGTTTTCATACAATTTCTCCTTCCTCAAAGTCTCCAGCACTATCCTCAAATGTCCTCGTGCTCTTCCGGAGTCTTTGAATAGATCAGTATATCATCAATGAACTACCACGAATTTGTCCAAATACTGGTGGAAGACTTTATTCATCAAATTCATAAACACCGCGGGGCATTTGTGAGACCAAATGGCATGACTAGGAACTCGTACTGCCCGTACCGAGTGTTGAATGCTGTTTTAGGAATATCTTGCTCACGAACTTTCACTTGGTGATATCCGGACCGGAGATCTATCTTAGAGAAGACCTTAGCTCCACTCAGTTGGTCAAACAATTCGTCGATCCGGGGTAAAGGATATCTGTTCTTGATGGTAATATTGTTGAGGGCTCTATAATCGATACACATCCTGACTGTCCCATCCTTCTTGGGCACAAACAGGACTGGTGCTCCCCACGGTGAAGCACTCGATCGATGAAACCCTTCCCTTCCAACTCATCAATCTGTGCCTTCATTTCCTTTGCTTCCTTGGGATTGACCTTGTAACAATGCTGAGAGCGTGGCTCTGATCCTGGAATCAAGTCAATCCCGAACTCAATCTCTGTCTGGTGGCAGTCCTGGTAGATCCTCGGGAAATACATCTAGAAATTCTGCTATGAGTGGATGTGGTAGTGACTTCTCTTCCATACTGTCCCAAAGTTGACTCCATCTGGCCTACCTGTAATACTCCTGGCTATCTCAAACGGTGCCTCTCCTGGTGGTCTGAATAGAACTCTCCCCTGATGGCAGTCTATAACTGCATGGTGCTCACTCAACCAATCCATCCCAAGGATTACATCAAATCCTGGAAGTGGCATTACGAGGAGCTGGGTCTTGAATTCTCTCCCTGCTATACTAATAGGGCACTCACAACCATCTCGAACTGGTACTGTACCCCCACCGGTAAGTATCCTACAACTCCTCCTAGAATATGTGGGTATGATATGGTGTCGATGCATGAATTCTAGGGAAATAAACTGTGGGATGCTCCTGAGTCAAATAATGCAGTGGCGGGAAAGAATACAAGAATATACTACCTGTGATGACATCTGCCACTGCTCTGCTCCTCCGTGGTCATAGCAAAAGCCCTCCCTGAGTCTGCTGTCCTCCTCCATGCTGATGTTGGGCGAACCTCTGCTGCTGAGTAGGCAAGGGTGGTCCTCTAGGTGGAAATCCAGAAGGTCCAGCTGCAGTACCCTTCTGGGGTGGTCCTGCCGGTACGGGTGAGGCGCACTCCCTAGCCTGGTGATCAGCTGCTCCACAGATAAGGCACTGCCCTAGCCTCTTCCTACATATCTGCCAGGTATGGCCCACTTTCTGACAAAATCCACAAGGCTGCTGAACTGGTCGCTGCTGCTGCGGGGCCCGAGGAGGCTGGGATGTGAAGGTCTTCGTCTGCTGGGTATTGGACGTTGGATGGTCCCGAATGGCTACTACCTCCACTGATGTCACGGTCTCTCTTAGGTCGAAGACTCAGATCAATCTCCAACCTCTGGGCAACAGCGACCATCCCAGCATAAGTAGTCGCTCCGTTAGCCGTGACTAAGTAACGAAGATCGTGGCTCAGACCCTGTCTAAATCGCATGGCTCTCACAACTGGGTCTCGGGCTCTACCCTCTGCAAACCGACTCAGTCGTCCGAACTCTGCTGCGTACTCATCAACCGAGCGAGTCCCCTGCTCAAGAGTCTGAAACTGGCGCTCAAAGCCTCTCTCGCTACAGCCGGAAAAACTTCTCCTTGAAGATTTCCACAAACTGCTCCCAAGTCAATCCAGGTGCCGCGAGCTGAGGCTCACTCCTAAACCAGGTACGTGCTAGATCATGCATCTGCACGCCGGCTGCCTCCACCTTGAGGTCTTCCGGGAGCCTAGATAGTCTCATCACCCTCTCCATATCCTCTAGCCACTCATCGGCATAGAGTATACCCTCAGTCCCAAGGAAATCTCTAGGTGCCATCCTTTTAAAGTCTAGGATAGAACCTTCTCTCTGGTGGGGAGTACAGGTAGTAGGGGTATAAGTGGGAGAGGCATGAGTGTGGATGGGAGGTGGAATGAAGGAGATGGATCGGGTTGGGTGAAGTAGTGGCAGTAGGCTGTACTGGAGTCTGAGTGGGTGGTGGAGGTGAAATGATGGGTGTGAAGTGTGTGGCGGGGGTGGAATATGATGGAGTCGGTATAGTAGTCGGTGGAGGTGCAGTGTAGTCTGGGAAGTGGGGGAGGTGGTGGTAGTAGTGGGCTGACTAATCTCTCAATACCCTCCCGCAAAATAGCGGTCTGCTCCCTCTGAGCGTCCAATAGACTCTGAGTCTGGGCTCTCTGGGCCTCCAACAGCCCATGGACTAGCTCATGCATCTGGGTGCCCCCCATAGAACTAATAGAGTGTCGTGAAGAAGCCCTAGTGACAGGTGGCACATGGGTATCGGTGTGCTCGGGGTCTACCATAGGTGGGGTAGATGATCCTCTCCCGGAAGGGGCTATACTCGGAGTGCGGGCCCGCAGTTGATGCTCCTTTCTCCCTTTAGCCATTTTTGAAATGGAAGGAGAAGAAACATCAGTGACTCGTAGGTGTATAGTGTTTTAGCAATATAAAGACAGAGATAAAGCAATTATCATAACGGTCCTATGCTGTGATGAGTTCCTAAGGACCTGCATGGGCCACCACAAAAACATGTCACGCCCCGCTCCCGAATAATCGGGTACGGGTCGATACATGCCCGGCCTACACTGTCGTTGACAGCGGTAGTGAGCCGTCTAATCATCAATAGCAAGAATTCTCATCACACATCTAATCTCGGAATCTACAGCAACTATCACAGCAATCCACTATCCAGCAGTTATTACAGCCTTTACATGAATGACCGGGTACAAAGCCGGTAATGTAAAGTAAGGCTAACACTAGGCCTGCTATATCCATACAAAGTAAGAACATCCTATACATCAATCTATCTACATCCCGGGAATATAGTCCCGTCCCTCTGTAGCATCAGGAGTGTGCTCCACTGCTGGGCCATCCATCTGTAATGCATAGTCATCTAGAGGATCACCTGTAATCAACAGTCCAGTCAGGATGGAGCAAAGCACAATATACTCAATACAACTCACCATGGAAGATCAATGGAATGTGCAATGTAACAAATAGAACTGAACAGAGAAACAATGGAATATATATAATATGCACTAACTATATGTGTACATGTGCAATTGGACGTATCAACATGTGGGGACTAATATAATCAGGCATATAAATATGCTATCAGTCACGAATAATCAGGCATGTCTAATGACAATGCTATCAGTCACACAATAATCAGGCATGTCTGACGACAATGCTATCAGTCACGCACGAAATGGACTCAGGCATACAGAGTATGCTATCAGGCAATGTTTGTCCAATATTAGCCCATCACATGTTTCTAAAACGTCCCCCACCCGACACGAGAACCAATGCAATCAGTCGAGCAAGAATAGTAAAATAAATGACAAGAGACAATGTGAGTGCAATGCATGCAATGATGGTAATACTGAGTACATGTACTTGCCTTGATTCCGAGATTTTCTCCAAGTCTTCTAAATCACCTAGAATTAGGAAATAACATTTAGAATCTAACTAAATAATTCCTACATAATTCAATATTACACCCTAATAACTTGGTAACTTAACTATTAGTTAACCCCAACTATTTCTTAACAAGAGTTAATCAATTGCTAAGCTAGCCATTTGTATGCCTAATGTCACTTATCTTCCAAAATAAAGCCTAGGATAAAATCCCAAACAACCTTATCTTTCTCTTACTGCCACAGGCCCAAGGTCAGCCCATATACATTCTAAATGTGATCCAAGTCTATTTAGCAACCCCTTCCTAATATTCTACTCCAATACTGACATAACTATAGGTTCTGGAGTCCAAACTCTATGAAGCAATAAAACCTAAACTAACGGTTATGAATAGTGACTTATAATTTGAATTCTACAGCAAGTGCTAACACTAGATTTAACCATACAATTCCAATAATCTAGCTAACGGCTACTCCTCATCAACTCCACAATTCCAAAGGAACAATCAACGGATCAACCACTGAATATAGTCGATCATACCTGAACTCTGTGTCGACACCCTGTTCCGTGTCTACTGAGTATAATTCGTGTCCACAACCTCCCCCTGGACACTCAATGAATTAACACAGTAGACATACTCGATAAATACTCGACTGATCAACCAGCATTCTTCCTAAAATTAGTAGAATCGGTCAAGAACCACTACCTGAGTCTCTGCGATGATTCGAACAAGAATGCAGTATCTACTGACGGTGTCCTCGAGTCCTCAATTCACCGTTACGTCCTTCTAGGCATTTCGTCGAACAGGTTACGTGTGAGAACAGAGAAAACAATTGTGAGTTTGATTTGAATTGTTTCCACTCCAAATTTGGAGAAATACAATGAATCAAAGTGATCTTACCAAAACAATTCTCGAATCGACCAAAAACAAACTGGATCGATCGATCGATCACACAATCCAACCGAACTAAAGAACAGAGAACCCAGATTTCATTCAGAATTTCGAATCAAAACTTCGCCAATTCATCGTAAAAGAGAGTGAGGAGACTCACTAGAGATCCCGGCGATCCTCCACTGGAGTCGACCGTCGTCATCGAAGCTGCACACGAGCTGATCGACGAAGACGACGATGGATGTCGTTGTGGTGTTGTTGGTCCAGCTTCAACGATGGCTCTCTCCGCGCTTGCTTGTCACCGCACCGCTATCAACACTGCTGTGCCGCCATGGCTACGAGCTACGGAGCTCTGAGGAAGACGAAGAAGAAAGAGGAAGGATCGGTCGGACTTTTGGCAGGGCTTCGCCACAACGGATTGATGAAGAAGAAGGAGGGCTTGGGGTCCTATTTATAGGTGGCCGGCGGTCAGGTGGTTGGCCGGGCACCTGACCGGCCGTTGGGCGGGCAGTGGTGGTTACGATCCAATGGTGGTGGATGGCTGGGTTAGTTAGGAATCGACGGTGGAGATGAGGAAGTTAGTTAGGCGGTTAGGAGGAACCTTCTAGAGAAGCCTAGAATTCTTGGCCGCCGTCTTCACTGTTCCGTCGTCGTCGTCGCCGTTCAGTTGTCGTCGCCATTGTCGTTCTGCGGAGAACAGAGTTGTGGAGGGAATACAAATGAATGAAATAAAGAGTTTGGTTTTTTTAAAACCAACGGTTATAGGTTATAGGGTGATCGGGTTTTGGTTTATTGGGTCCGGGTCCATTGTGGAACCGCGTACCCGCGCTCATTAGTCACTAGGCTGACCGGGCTGAATTCAATGGGTAGGCCTATTAAATTGGGCTAAAAAAATGGTTTTAATGGGTTGGAAGAAGATATAGGAATAATTGATTCAAAAATAATTTGGGTCAGCTGGCCCATTGGGTGAAACCCAATACTAATTAGGAATAATAGAATAGTTAGAAATAATTAAAGGGTTAAAATATCCAAATCATAATCTAGGGATTAATCGAGAGAAAGAAACATGGAAAATATTCATTTATTTATGAACAGTGGAGTTACAAGTAGTAACCCCCGTCTATACGGCTTATACGTTATTTCGGAGTACCAGAGTACTTTGGTATACGTAGCTGGCCTGGTCCGTCTCTACTTGCCAGTATTCTGGTTCTAGGGCGTGACAAAATCAAAGCCCAATTTCGTGCACAGCAGAAGCAAATGGACGACCTAACGCAGATCGTAAGAAAGATGGTGGACAATACCAAAGCAACGGTCGTGGTATCCGAAGAGAGGCAAGATGTTCAAGATGAAGTCGAGGAAGAAGTTCAATCTCAAATGATAAACTCTTCTTTCTTGTTCAAAGCAAAGGAGTTCCGCAAGATGAACCCGTCAAAATTCAACGGCCGAGCAGAGCCTGATGTGATAATAGGGTGGCTCGCGAAGATTGATGACTTATTTAATTTGCTTGGCATTGAAGGGTCCCAGAGAGTCACACGTGCGGCGTTACAGCTACAACTTAGAGTATATGACTGGTAGACAGCGAATAAATAGGAAATCTATGAAGACGATACCGACACCATGATTTCCTGGAAAATGTTCAAGGAAGTATTTCTTGAGCAGTACGTTTCTCGCATCGTCCGTCGTCAAAAAGAAGACGAGTTCATGATGCTACGACAGAATAATATGACTGTTGATTATGACTCGAACTTCTCAAAACTCACGAAGTTTGTCGGTGTCTTTCTGCCCAACAAGGAAGCCTGGTGCGAACGTTTTCAACAAGGCCTAAATGACGAACTGCGAAGGGACATCATGAATCAAAGGTGTCGAACCTACCGCGAATCCTACGATACCGCTCTCGATAGTGAGCGTATCTTTTGCAGTATGTTGCAAAGAGCCGTACATGTCGTCCGTAACAACTTCAACAATCGTCCTAACGACTCCGGAGGATCAGGAGTATCAAAAGTTCGAACACATTTGATAACAGGGACCATGGCGGACAACACTGCAATAGGTGCGGTAGGCGTGGGCACTGAACAACCGATTGTGTCATGAGAACTTGCTACAAGTGTGGCTATGTAGGCCATATATCTACACATTGTCCGAGAAATATTCCGAATCAACACAACCCACAAAGGAATGTTACGAATCAGTATAAAGCGCCTATACTACAAGGCGCAAATACGGTGCCCGTGAACCCGCAAAATCAACGCCATGGAGCTCAAGGCCGAGTTTATGCATTAACTCGGGACGAGACGTTCGCATCCGATACTGTTGTAACAGGTATATTACTCCAAAAATATACCTGCTCGGGTTCTATTCGATTCGGGTACAACGCATAGATTTATCTGCTGATTATGCGAAAGAAAATAAAATAATCATACAATCACTAGATATGAACATTAGCGTTAGCACTCCATTGGAAGTCGATATGCCTGTAAACTTTATTTGTAGGAATGGCTATATTTGCATTGGAGGAAGAAATCTATCCTTGGAAGCTATCGTACTAGACATCAAAGAGTACGACATAATCCTGGGCATGGATTGGTTGGGTGATTGTCATGCAACAATCGAGTGCGTAGAGAAAAGAGTGGTGTTTCGTCTTCCTGGCGAGACAGAGTTCTCATATTCGTGCGGTACGGTCTCGAAGACGACAATGATGGTATCGACAATCTCGACGAGGCGCATATTGCGTTCCGGCTGTGCGGATACTTGGCATCAGTTCGAGACACACAGAAGGATAATACAAACACAGTGCAGACTGATGTTGTGGCAAATTTTCCTGATATTTTTCCTGATGAGATGTTCGGAATGCCGCCAGATCGAGAAATTAAATTCAGCATCGACACATTCCCGAATACATGACCGATATCAAAGGCGCCTGGTATGTCACGCCCCAGAATCAGAATACAGGAGAGCAGGGTGAGACACAGCCATCTATGTATATTAAAGTACAATCCACCTCGCAATACGATCACGGCTGTCTAAATGCATGAGGGTTGATCTACAAGCCAACAATCTTTTATGGTCAAGAACAAGTCTAGTGTCTCAATCTCAATCACGAGGCAAGCATTTAGGTACGACCAATCAAGTCTTACGGCTTGTTATTATCACGCCCCGACCCGGAATCACCCGAATCATCGTCCTCGCAAGGGGGCATGATGCCGCACGAGCCTGGAGTTGCGCTCGTACAAGGCAAGATGACAAGTTCTCAATTGGTTATCTTTTGATTCGATAATAACAACGAAAGGAAACAGAGTATACGAAACAATTCTCTTTATTAATATTCGAAACTGAGATTACAATGGCTTTCGATATGCCTAACAATACATGCCAGATTGTCTACAACACTCAGGTTCTCTCTGCCCACAAAGGATTTCACCGTTCCATACATCATGCCTTCTATATCTCGGCCGCATCAATCCAGCTGCGTAGTCCGAGCGTCAATGCGATAGCACGCTTCAATGCGCTTCGGCATTCCAAGCCTTAACACGTTTAAGCAACGCTTCACCGCGAGCAATCCATTCCCTGCACCCTGCATGAAGCTGGTGGGGGATCAGTACGTTCGTCCTCGCATGTACTGAAGCAAAGATCATCTTTCTAAACTGACATTTTAATCTTTATGTTGAATCATGCAACTTAGCTTATGATCTTGCTATTATCTCCTTAGGGTCAATTTTATGGCATCTTTGAAAGCGTAAAGCATGTTATCATAGCAGCATGTTATCGAATTGAATAGGCAAACAAACAAGCAATCTCGTGTTTGATTCGTGGCACGACTTACCAAGTCGACGCACTCGTCCTTGCACCGACGCAAGGTGAATACGCCGTAATCCTTCCCTGTCATGTTATTGTGCATCTCTAAGCAGGATCTCTATGCGGGACGCATATGCGCCTACACTTTCAATCCATCGTTCCTTAACTATATGAGGGCCATTGGCGTATCCACGCCGGAATAGACTAAAGGAGTTCCTTTCTTTCTCTCCTTCTTTTCTCTCTATTTGGTCGGGCTGCCCGACGTTTCACGGGTTGGGTCACATCCCAACAACCGAAACGTTCCTGCTGCATACCATCATTTGCGGCTTTTCCTATCTTGTTTAAGGATGTGCGCCTACAAAGATTATTCGAATCCCTCCTAGGCCAAAGCGGTTTCGGGGCGCTCCGGCATTTAACCGTTTGGGGGAAACACCCGTGCATGGGCGATATCACATTTTATCTCGAGCCCATTCCAATCGACCATGCAACGCCCTATCATTCAAGTAATCAAATTCAAACAACCAAACATAGTCTTGAGTCCGAGACTCAGACTTATTATCTCGCATCTCTTTCGTTAGCTTTCTGTGTTCTTACATTTCATACTTCGTTTCAATAATTCAATGGCATCGTGCCTCAACTCAATGCTCGTCAACCGAACGACCCGAGGGTCTTGAACACCTTTCGAGGCACCATGTCATATCCGACAGTTCTGCCACATTCATGCCACAACTGTATTCTCTCGCAACGAAGCCATCTTTTATTATCCCGTGCACGTAGGCACGTTTCGACCATATTCCCATGTTCTATAACTTAGCATTCAATGTTCGGGACTTGCGCGCTAGGGCGCTCGCCTATTGTCTTCCAATGTTCTAGCCGTCTAACTCGTACAGCAAAGGCACGGTATGGTCCGTGCACTAAGGCACTCGCCGAGTACAGTTATCCCATGTTCTTTCGGCTTGCGCACCGAGGCGCTCGCCTTAGCGATATCCAATGTTCCATAGCGACTCGTGCATATTGATGCGCGTTTCATTTCAATTATTCTAACTTAGTGTTCGACTCATACTATGATTTATCTTCGATCGGCCACGCCGTGGCGTCGATAGGTTAACTTAGCATACAATGATATATTTGACTTATCGAATGAAGGAGTAAAAAGAAGTCAATCCTCCCACCTTGAGTCGATATGCCTTCGTCGTTTCGCCGAGCCGATGCGGCTCGATTCCCTAACTTTGTTGCACGGCCACTCTTCTGACTTAGCCATTCGAGCCCTTCGTGCTTCATTGAGTTATACGTCCGATTTGCCTTAGCGTGCCCAAGTCTCGGCCCGTCGCAAGGCGACGATTTGATTTCGCGGACCCCTTACTAAATATTGCAAAAGATCGACCTCTAATATTTTCCCGTCAAAGTATAACCTGCACACGAAACCAACTAAAATCAATAGTTGCTTCGATTCGGACTTGTGCCTTGGTCGATTCGATCTCTTAGAATCTTCGGGCCGATTCAACGCACTCATCCTTCGGGGCAACGCGACGCTTCGCATCGATTCAACTCGATGTATTCTTTCGGGGCAAGGCAACTCTTCGCATCGACAAAGTTGATGCGTTGCTTGGGATAACGTAACTCGCCTATCGATTTGCATCGATATTTTATTCGGTCCACGTGACTCGTTGAGTCAACGCTTCAGTGTAATATGCCGTGCGGAGCGGGGCATTACAGAATATACCACTCAAAACAAGGTTCGTCCTCGAACCAAAACCAACACTCCGACTAAGTGTTTTATAGATCGTATTACGATCTCGTCCCACCAACATTATTCAATCTCACACTATCTTGCAAGCTTTTATTTTAACATTTCAAGTCTTTCCTGCAGCTCGATTTGAATTTTTGTATACAACTCGATTTGGATTCATACCTATATTCAGGACGTCCCGAAGATATATGTATTTCGACCGAGTCCAGTCGTAGCAAATTGGAACAAAGCTGACAGGTAAATTTCAATCCTATGCTTGCCATCTCGTACTCTCGATCAGACTTATCCTTAGCAACCGTTCTCAAAATTTTATCGCATACGTATATTCGATACATACGTAATTCACTCAATAAAGTCACTGTATGCGACGCGATTCACAATCGCCTTCTCGTTTCGTATGTTTCATCGGAACTATCAATCTATGTATTGCGTCAAGCCGTCGCGCATCCAATCACAACGAGTCTCTGCAACGCCTTGTGTTCGAAGTCGCTACCCAACTATTTTCGAAGTCTTACTTATGCAACTTGTCTCGATACGATTTTTCTTTGTTGACTTGCAAATGCATCAACATTCAGGGCTACGCCCGCTAGGTTACTTACATAGTCCTTGTGCTTAGATTTTTTCGACGCAAGTTTAAATTGACATTGCACAAAGGCCACAATCTATCCGACATGAAAGTTTACAGCAAGGCGACAGCGCTCAAGGCAACGATCGTCTTAGCACGAAGGTCTTTACGATGCGTCTTACATTCAATTTTCTAACGAGTAGGAATTCGATAGCCAAATTCCCAACTTATCCATCTCGCAACATCGAATGTAAATTTCGATTCACGTAAGCTTCAATTGCAAGGTGAATCCGAATCTAATAACATGACTCGTAAGTCATTCCCTTATCGTTCCCTCTCGTGCATAGCACGTTTTTCGCAATCGCCTATCCGAATCTCCAAGTCCGTTGGTGAATTCTAGTTCGACCGTCGACCAACATAACCATTCAAGTATTTATCCGACGAATACTCAAAATCTATATCATTCTCAATCGAAAGCTGTTCCAACAATTCTCGATCGCCTAGACTTATCGTCAACATGCACCGTGTTATCACTACCAAAATTTATCGTTTTAGCGACGGCCACATCCGTCGCGAAATCGATGGTAATTACCATTAGCGACCGATAACCGACGGATTTTGGCCAAAATAATCCGTCGACAATCAGCTCGTCGCTAATAACGTTCCGTCGCTAAGTTGTCGTCACGGCAACGGAATAGCGACGGATTTCCGACATCACAATACGAAGCATTAGCGACACGTTCCCGACGGATTTCCGTCCATTTCAACTATTAAGTATTGAACTGTGTAGGAAATAGCGACGTAACTTTTCGTCGGTAACCCGTCGTAACAGCGTATCAGATCGTATCGATCCGTCGCTAAGCCGTCGGTATCCGTCGGTAATTAACGAAGGATTTGCGACGGTGTTATGACGGACTATCCGTCGATCAGGTTCTGGAAATGCTTGGCATTTCCAGCACCATGGCGACGGAATAGTCGTCGCGGACCGGTCGCTACCGCGACGCCACAGCGACGGATTGCTGACAGATTATCCGTCGCCATGGTTCTGGAAATGTCATGCATTTCCAGAACCATGGCGACGGATAACCAGTCGCTAATCCGTCGCTGTATTTGGCGACGGATTAGCGGCTGGTTATCCGTCGCCCTGGCGACGGCTGTTCCGTCGCTGTTCCGTTGAAGCTTATACCACCAGAACGTTGCCGACGGATGATCCGTCGATAACCCGTCGCTGACTACAAACAGTTTAAAACCTCCAGGTAGCGAAGGCTTATCCGTCGAAAACCCGTCGGCAACTGGGAATATCCGTCGCTAAACGGTCACTAGTCCGTCGCTAACTGGGTTTTTTGGGAAAAAAATTTGGCAGCACTTTCCCTGTTCACAAATATATGCATAAACCAAACCAATATAATGCACACCAATTATCCAACAATCACATAGACCAAATATATAATGCATACCAATTATCCAAGAATCACATAGACCAAATATGCACATACGACCAATTATCCAAGAATCACAGACCAAACCAAATTAATAGAAAATAAATATCAATTATCCTAAAGAGTAAATAATATCCGGTGCTATAAGCCGATTATAGCACAATTAGTTCAAAGCTCTCACAAATAATCCAAATTTTCTTAATACAACATTTTAAGGAGGAGGTCGATTGTCCGTTCCCGTATTCGACCGACTATACTCCTCCACAAGGTACGGAGGCAAGGCGTCGTAGACAGTGCTCGGAAGTCGGCGAAGCTGCTCTGCGGACATGAGATCCAGGAGTGCCGTCACAGCCGTAGGCGGTAGCACAGGGGCTTCAGGGTTGAAAGAAAGGTGGCCCACGGAAGACGGACCGACACCTGCAGTCGACGGACCAGTAGAAGACGGACGAGCACCATCAGCAGACGTACCGGCAGCAGCAGACGCCCCGGTAGCAGCAGACGCTGGCGGAAAGTACGTGGCAAATTGCTTCCGCAAGGACGACACCGCCTCGTGCAGCTGCGTAAGCTGCGACCTAACATCATCGTCTGCCCGGGCCACGGGAGGAGGCGGTGTCGGTGGAAATCTCTGCGTCGCCATATGCAATGGCCCTAGGGAGCCGACTCCGTACAGGTACCCTTTCTTAAAGCCACCGACGGTATCTACGAACAAGTCGTTCCGAGCGGCCAAAGAAATGGGCGTCCGGAAGGGCGCCGTTTCACCGACATCTTCGGTGTCGGTTAACTGAGCCCGACTAAGGGCCTCACGATACGCAGCCTATCAAATGAATGTGTTTATATTATAAGATTTACCTAAGTTGTAATCTAAATCCTATGTTTCACTAAGTTAAGTGTGAATCCTAAGTTTACCTAAGTTATAGTCCGAATACTTTTAATTCTAACGTTAATCTCATAATCATAAGTACTTACATCAGTCTCCTTCGCCCTCGTCGACGAAGCTCCCGTCCTTCCGTCTTTTGTGCGTATACTGGAAGACGTCGTGCATGGTGACCGATTCTGGCGCCCTTCCCTCCTTCACCGCCCGTTGGGCCTGAATACGAAATTTGCGTAGAAACTAATTAACTCCTTTAATTAATAATACCTAATTCGATAGTGAAATAAATTTACGGTTGCTCACCAGATCTGCAAGTGTCGCTGCGTGAGACCTTGATCCCCCCGTATGAAGGCCCGCGGCAGATCGGTTCACCTTCGCCTTCTCCGATTTCTCCTTGTATGCAGGGTTATCCATCATGCCTAAGAGGTCCTCATAATAGTCCTGCCGGATCCAATTCGGCCTCGTATGTCCCATCTTTAGGCCATGAATCATATCCCGTATCTTCTTCGAGCATGCGCTTCGGTAGGTCCTGCGGATCCCCTCCTCGCGATGGGGGGGCCACCAGTACGTTCTCTAACACAAAAAATCAATTATCACATAATTTACAAAATGGTTGATTAAAGAATCACATAGACTTAACCAAAAAAATATAGATATATACCCTCAACTCGTCGAGCCAGACGTACTGCTCGGTTGGGGGCACCGACGTAAAGTTGAGGTAAGGACCGTGGAAGTTAGCCCTGATAATTCTCCAAGGGCCCTGCCAACATTAAACGAAAAAAACCTACAAAGAAGAAACGACTGGATTATTAACTTGAATAAATGAAAGAAATTTAATAAATTAACTTAAATTTACTTACGAGGTCCCCGCGGGCCATAGCTCTCGTCGGAACTCGCCTCTCGGCCTCTCTGGTGCCATCGGAGGATCCGCGGGTCCGCGTATGTACTCCCCAGTAACCGGATGGAACTGAGTATGGGGGTACTCCGGGGCCCACTGTGCAGTAACTGGGGCATCCCCTGGTGGATCCGCTGCTGGTGGTTCCGATAGCGGATCGGATCCGCTAGCAGATCCGGACTGATGCCTCGATGAAGTGGTCGATCGAGGGCGGGATGCGTCTGTGCCCGGGGTACTCTCCGGGTCGGGCTCGCTCGATGGGGTCACATCCCGGGAACTCTGAATGCGACCACGACCACCAGCACCAGTACGACCACGACCACGACCCGTACCACCACCACCACCACCACCACCCAGACCACACCACGACCACGGCCAGCCATCATGACCTGTAAATAGAACACATAAACATAATTAACAATATGAAAGTGTAAATAGATATAAAAAACTAAACTAAAATACATACCACCAGTAGGAAGACGAGTGCCGCCGCGACGAAAAAGACTAGGAGTGCCATCTGCAATAAGTAAATAATCGAATGAAAAAAACATGAATTCACGTAATTGCTTTTATGAGGTCAAACTTAATTCACGTAATTGATAGTATTTTTACTATAAAACAATATTTAACCTAATCATCGTCTTCGTTCTCATCCTCGGCCTCGTCTTTATCATCATCCTTCTCATCCTCATCCTCATCCTTATCTTCATCGTTGATTTCATCTGTATCCTCATCTCCATCAAATTCTTCTTCTTCTTCTTCTTCTTCTGCCTCAAAATTTGGGACAAGACGCCTCTTTCTCCCCTAGTTGACAGCTAAGTCTTGTGTATCAACCTCTTCCTCCCCTCTATTTTCCTCAACAATATCTTTAACATCTATTGTATCTGAGTGTTGTCCCAAGTATTGGAACTTTTCGATCTGTTCCTCTTGGTATGCTGGGTCTCCAACGTTGAATGTATTTCTAGATTTAATCTTGCATACTGCCCACCAGTCAAATCGATCTCTACGACGCCTTGGGTAGCTTGTATAGTAGACTTGAACAGCCTGATTTGCTATTGCAAATGTATCGGACCCTCTATACCTCCTGCGATGATTATATCGACGAATCCAAATTGTTTATCGATTCTCCAACCGATATTTGGTGTCGTATCGAACCACTCACATTTGAACATCACAATATGCATATCATATGGGCCAGTATATTGTAAATCTACAATATCCTGAAGCACTCCATAATAGTCAAAGTCCGACTCGTCGTCATAGACGGTGCCTCTTATGCAAACACCGGAATCCTTGGTATTGATGCCGTCATTGATAAATTCGACATTTATAGCATTCTGAGTTGACTTAAACCTGAAGCCATTAACGACATAGCCTGGCCAAGTCTTTATTTGCTTCTTCGGTCCCAGTGCCAGATAACGAACACTCTCATGAGTGAGTGTTGTTTCAGGCAATAAAACCTGTAAACAAATATTTATAATTTAAATGTTTCAGATTATATTTAATAATCTCAATTATAATCACAGTTACTTACGTATTTGCGAAACCATGATGGAAATGTACAATCAACCTCTCTTTGAAGTCCCTCATCGGTAATATCGGGTCTCCTCATTTTGATTTCATCTCTAAATACACTATTAGAGAAAATAAGAATATATAAGTGTAGTCACTTACTTCATCAAATTCGAGATTATAACGATATTTAGTGTACTGACTTACTTCTCCAAATCTCTCACTTCTTGTATGTCACAGTTTAACAAGACATATCGGTGAGCGGCATCATACTCGTCTCTGTCAACCACCGTCTTTTACTAGCCCCAACAGGCTTGCCCCTTATATTGAATATTCCTCCATCCTCAACGTCCTCGTCATTCCTTTGAGGTCTATTTTGATTTATTTTAACATGAGTATCGAAATAAATGGAGCAGAAGTTTGAAACCTCTTCGATAAGATATGCTTCGCATATCGAAGCCTCTATATGAGCTTTGTTGCCAACTTTCTTCTTTAGATGGTGTAGGTATCTAGAGAGACAAATTATCTTAAGAATTAAGAAAGAATTTTAAAATAAATAGAAATTCAGCTTAAATTATATCGATATTTATGTACCTTTCAAATGGGTACATCCATCGATAATGAACAGATACACCGACACGGGCTTCGTATGCTAGATGAATCGGTAGATGTTCCATGCTGTCGAAGAAGCCAGGAGGAATATTTTCTCCAACTTACAAATTGTTAAGATAATCTTCTCCTCAAGTTCAACCATGTGTTGCACAGTCAACTTAGTTGAACAAATATCCCTAAAAAATATTGATAGTTCGGCCAACGGAACCCATACAGCAGAAGGCAACAACTCTTTCAAAGCAATGGGCAGTAATCTTTCCATAAACACGTGGCAGTCATGACTCTTCATTCCGTTAGCTTGCGTTCATTGAGGTCAACGCATCTAGAAAAATTTGACACATAGCCGTCGAAAAACTTAAAGTAGATACCCACTTGCAGATTATTAATCTATCTTCTTTGCTCAATGTGTATTGTGCTATCGGCTTACTTAATTGTCCAGCAGCTCCCCTTTGTATCAAGTTCAGATAAGGACGCTTGCATATCTCGGCAATATCTTGTCTTGCTTTTGGATTGTCCTTCGTCTTTCCTTTAATGTCCATGACGGTATTGAAGACATTATCGAACACATTCTTTTCGATATGCATAACATCAAGATTATGCCTTATAAGATTATCTTTCCAATAAGACAAGTCCCAGAAGATACTCCGTTTGGTCCAGTTATGGGTTTGTCCGAACCCATCGACACGATTGTTCGATGGATCTTCCATTACAGTGGGAAAATCCTTTACATCTTCCCAAATATCATATCCCCAATCTGGCAGGCGGATGAGAAATTTCTTGTTTTTCAGCTCTGAATGCGTCCTTGTTCTTTCTCCAAGGATGACTCGCGGGCAGAAATTGACGATGACAATCAAAGAAAGAAGTTTTTCCTCCATGCTTAAGG